>PVJO010005159.1:0-101579 GCA_004026905.1 Hystrix cristata
AGAAACAGGAAGAACATATTTTCTAATGTAACCATTGTGTTTTGCCTGGGAAACTATAATCCTCAATTATATAAAGGACCAATGAGGCATTTAAGTGTGAGACCTGGAACCATTATTGCATAGCATCATTTCCACTTAACATAATCCTGCATCATCCCCATGAAGTGCACACTTCTATAGTTCCCATTTTACAGGTGAGAAAACTAAGGTTCACACAGGCGCTAGAACTAGCCCCACACCCTCAACTCTTAGGCACTTTTTGGTGCCTGTGTTCTTGTTCTCCCTCCACACTGGGTCACCTGGAGCCTCTTTATACCAATGTCTGACTCACACCCAAACCAATTACATCCAAATCTCTGGCGCGGACTAGGCCATCGCCAGTCTCTTGTTTTGTTCTTTGTATTTCTCCAGGCAACTCAAATGTTGTGAATGTGCTGCACTATTTGAAGAGCCAGTCACACAAATTCACACAGCAAATGGAAGTTTTGTTTGGGATACAGGGGACACTCACACCCAGTGACAGGCCAGCAGATGACTCTGAGCAGCGGAGCCTCTGTTTATATAGCCATCTGAATGGGCCAGTAACATGAAGTCGTGCTGTGTAATGGTTCATGGCTGCGATGGTGGTAGTCAGCTTCTGCACAGAGAAGGCTTGGGTTTGAATTGGTGCCTGTTAGTTGTGTGACTCTCAGCATGTTATTCAACCCCTCTGAGCCTCATTTTGCTCTTCTCTAAGGAGGGAGAACAATGGACCTCGCTTTGGTGGCTAAGGAGGACCTCACATGGGCTGCATGTGTGGCTCAGCTTAGATTCTGGCTCTTGTAAACTATTAGTTGCTGTGAGCTATTGATGGCAATGAGTATGCCATACAGGGCATACATCTTACCGTTAGAAGGACAAATTCCAAATCTGAATATAATTTCTCCTCCCCGCTTCTGATCATTAAGTGTTGAGAATTACCCTCTTCACTTGAAAATTGAATTAATTTACCTTGCGGTTTAGCATCAAGGCTAACTGTCCTCGAGAGAGTCCAAGGGCCCTTTTGATAAGTTTGTGAGCAAGTAGTATGCTGTGGTGTGAACCAGGCACACACGCTAAGGACTCTGAGCACACGTGGGTACCCACCTAGGGAATGCGAGCCCCAGAAAGCACTTTTGGTTCGTGATAAGGGAGAGGTCCAGGGGCTGAGGAGGAGGCTCAGCACCCACTGGGCGACTGGAAGCCAATTTAAGGGTCTGGGAAAAAGTTGTGTCACCCCACTCTAATCTTGTACTGTCTATGGGAGGTAGCTGGATTTCTACCCACTCAAATCTTGTTTATCTTTGAGGACGGAAAGCCTGAAGGCCAGAAGTCCCTCTTCAGGTGGGTTGGCTGAAACAGAAAGATTTAAGATAGCTGCCAGAGAGAACACCAGACAATCTCTAAGTCTCATTACAATCCTATCTGCATGCTAAATAACACCCCTCAGCACCATGACAAAGTTGAAAATTTCCATGATCATGACTGGAAAGAGACGAAAGGACTGAAAAGAGGTGGCGCCCAAATTCCTGGAAAATCTCCACACATTGTCAAGAAAGATATAAATACCCTCCCCTCTTCTTTTTAGTCTATCTCTCCACTGCTTCTTTTACCCCATATCTATAACCTCCCAACTCCCAACAGGTCAAGCAGTTGATTTGTGAGTGTATCTCTTATTTGACAAAGAATAAAAGCCTCCTTGGTGCTCAATCACTGGTCTTGTTATTGGTTCCACAATTCCAAGAGGGGAAAATGGGATCCAGTCTGGGGTAAAAATTTGTGAGTTCAGAAGGCGCCGAGCATGAGAATTCCACTTTCCCTTGGGCTTTTTATTTGTACTGCTAACATCTAAGAAGGCAACTCTCCATTGATCCATACCCTTGGAAGACCAGCTCAAGCCTGGCCCCTTCGGGGGCTTCTTCCAGATGCATTTAGATAACAGTTAGCAATGCTTCCCCTGAGCTACAGGCTCCTCCCTCTCCACCCCGACATTGGTAATTGCTTTCATATAAGCATGTTATTTAAATTTTTTTCTTTTTGCAGTGCATGCTAGGCAAGCACTCTACCACTGAGCTACATCCCTAACCCTAAAAATAGTTTTGGATTCCTAGAGGATGGCCATAGCATTATATACTTCTGTTGAACTCTACTTCCTCCACAGAGCTTAAGGTATGTGGCCTACTCCATGGATAAAAGTGTATTATTTTCAAATACAAAATCACTGAACTCAGAAGTCAAAAAAACTTAGAGAACTTTTTGTTCAGCCCTGGCAAACGTCCACTTGATGGACAGGCCAAATCCTTTCAGAGATATTTTACTGGGCCAGGCCAGTGCCAAGTAAGAAACAAAATTATTAAAATCCTAAATTTGAATGCTCTGTGTGTGGGGGGGGTCCAGTCCAGTCCCCTGCAGCTTAGTCTGCCTCCTAATGCCTCGCCACTGCACAAATTTACTAGTCCAGCCTGTGAAAGTATTTGAGCTGGTAAGCCCCAACTGGAACCCAGCTCCTCCAGTTCTCGGATCTTCCCCCACAACATCTTTCCTTTCAGAGGCACGAAGCTAAAACGAAGTGAGTCCCACTGGTGGGAAACTGACTGAAACAGCCTCTCCTGGGTGAAAGCCGTAACTTCCAGTCCTGTGCGAAATGAACCTGGTATAGTGTACGAGAACTACTTCAAATCCTTCTGGTAGCTTACGTTTTACTGCTGAATTCTTTTCTCGTTCCCAATCATCCCATCACATGGTCGGCCTGGCCTTTTAGATCCCGCTCCCAACAGGTTCTTCAAGAAGAAGGCATGTGATTTGGAATAGCATTTAACGACGGTCCTTTGAAAATGGCCTTCTTGAAACCTCCCCCTTCACTCTTGCACAGCAAGAGCTGCACATATCCATTCAATCTTTTGGATTTAAGGATGAGATTTCAGCTGGGCAGAGTGGTGCACGCCTGTAATCCAAGCACTCCGGAAGGCAGAGGCAGGAGGATCACAAATCTGAGTACAGTCTGGGTAATTCAGCAGTTTAGCGAAACCCTGTCTCGAAAAATAGTCTGGGGCTGTTGCTCAGCGTGAAGGCCCTGGGTTCAATCCCCAGTGCTGCCCTCCAAATAAATATATGTATGAATGAATGAATGAATGAATCTGAAATTTCTCAGGCATCTTGCAATAACCTTACCTCTGCTCACCTCATCAGACTGTGACTGAGTTGAGAGTCTGGGATGCAGCCACACCCCAGGAGGCTGCAATGTCAGTATGAGATAGATCTAAACAGATCTTCTCTCATGTTGCTGCATTAGGCCTAGACATTTCACAGCTTTACTCCACGCAGAAGTTAGCTCCTGCCCGAATGCACAGGAATGCAACCCCAGCAATTATTTACCAGATGGAACGTGTTTTCTGTGTTTCTTTCTGTCTTAAGGGAACTCTGTCAAGTTTCTGGTTCTACTTCTGATGGAGTGGATTGTAAACTTGTTATAACCTGATGAAGAGAAAAAAAATCCTTCTTTTTTTCAGGAAAAATTATCTCCCTATGAAGGGCCATCTGGAAAACTGGGTGTACAATAAATCAGTTAGTAAATTATATTTACTAAGGGCCAAGTTATTCTCTTGCAAGTAGAGACAGAACACAGTAGTGGCTCCTGAAACAGTATTGCCATGAACTTCCTCTTGGGAAAGGCCAGGGTCGGGAAGACCAGCTGTCAGTCTGCCTCCCAGTTGCTATAGTGGGGAAATATCAGACATTTGAATTTTTCTTCTTTCCTTTAGCTGCTGTCCTCACAACAATCAACTATTTCTTGTTATGTTTTTACTATGTAGATATTCTTATAAACTTAAAAAACTTACGGTCCTCAGCAATTCATACTAATCTACTGCTCTTCAGTAAGATGCGGTTTTCAAGCACTTACAAGCTGAAGTGCCTTCAGTTGAACCATCTAACTCCCTTAGCCCCTGCTTTCCCACTCGGAAAATGTGGCCAATGGAAATGACCCAGCATGGCTAAGCACTTGGAATGGAGGTCAACAGTAAATATGAGTTCCCTTCTCTTGTAAGGAAAAAAGTCCAAAAGAAGAGAAGTCTACCTACAAATAATTTTAAAGAGTAAAATAATTAGATATGACCTACACATTCGATAATGAATTGTTTACATCAATTGTATGTTGTGGCTGTTGCCCCTAATCCACTAACAAATGCCATCTTCTCATCCTCCCCAAGAAAGGATGAGAAATCAACCCAGAAACAGCCACTGTATCCCAGCTCTTTAATCAGCGATTGGTCAGGGACAGACTCATGATCCAGTACAAGCCAGAGGCCTTTGACATCCAGGTTTGCAAGTGGCACAGCCCCCATCCTCTGGAGCACTCCAGAAGAACAATGAGTGGTGATGGGGCACTGGTGATATCAAGTCCTTGATCCCTAGTGCTGCTTGCAGATTGATGAGCAATCTGAGTAGTTTTCCACTGAATCCCCTTTTTCCTTTAAGCTACTTAGCGTTGCCTCATGTTACTTGTAATTGTAAGAATTTTGTCTGTTTATGAATATGCCAACATTGATACTTTAGAAGACAACATAGCAGCATAGAAAAGTGATTCTGAAGCATTTTACAAGTAGGAACATATAAAATTATGTGAATGATATGTGTTGCAGGTATTTAAAATAATTATGCACATCCAAAACAAGCAGAAAACAAATACCTTCAAAATTTAATGGATATTTAGCATGGTGCACTTAAGGGTGATTTTTTCCCCCTTCATATATAATAGAGTGGAAAACGCATCTAGCAACATTCAGTTGTGCAAAGCAAATGCGGCTCATTTGTTTTCTACACCTGCCCAAATCTTACTCATTGGCTCCACATCCACATTCACCATGAACTATCTTAGCCCCTCTGGATATTAAAGAGTTTCTTTCTTTTCTTTCTCATGCCAGGGATTGAACCCAGGGCCTCATGCAAGCTGGGCAAGTGTTCTCCTTCTGCGCTATATCCCAAACCCTTGGGATTTTTTTAAGGTAAATAGCAAATCTTTATCGTTTCTGCTCCCCTTTCCAAATCCTTGCTTGGTGTGTTGGGGTTTTAGGTGTGTGACTTTATGGCCACAGAAGACAGTGAGCCTTAGGTTTGCACACCCTGCTTTTTGTGCTTCTTTTGGGGTTGGTGCTGACATTTTTCAGCAATGTCTGACCTGTACTGTGGACATCTGCATTTGGGTATATCTGGTGCAGGTGGGACTCGGTCTTCCCCTGTGACTTGCTCCCAGCCCCTCTTGGCTCTCGGTTGAAGAGGCTTACGACACTCAGGGAGACCCTTTTGTCTGATAGCTGTGCTATGTGGGTTTCGCTTTTGTATTCATTGTACCACAGTAGATGTCATCTACGATGCTGTGAGGATAGCACCAAACTGAGCAGTCCCCGGGGTTGCTTTAATGGTCCAGAGAGTTCTCTTGACTACAGACCAGTGCTGCCTCTATTAGGAAATGTTGACATCTCATCAAAAGTGGTATTTCCAGGTATTTTTACTTTCTTTTTTCTCTGGTTCCTTGACAGCTTTGATAATCAGAGTGGAGGCAGAAGGCACCACCACAACCTGAGTCAGGCTGTTCCAAGTAGTCAGTTTCCCTGTGATCCTTGACCTTTCCTATCGCTGGCTGCCTTGGCGACATCTCCTTGCTTGACACAGATCCAGGGGGGCACACTTGGGAGCCAGAGAAGCCATGGCACCAAATTCCCCACTGGTGTGCCTCAGGTACATGACTTTGGTCTCACCAGGGTCAAATGTGGGCACACTGCAGCCGTGACCAGGGTGGGATGAACTCAGATGTAGGACAACCAAAGAATGCTGCATCTTTGCTTTCTCAAGACCAAGCTGAAGACTCATGCTGTTATTTTATTATTTTAAATTAGCACATTTGCAGTCTGTAACAATCACATCCATTGTGGGTTGTTGGCACATGTAATAACACACCTTAACTCGGTTTTGTCCCCTTCCCCTCTCCTTCCTCCCTCCTGCCTCTGTCTCTTACATGTTGTACTTGAGTTCCTTTACCAAGTTTCAAATGAAGACCACGGCACAGTCCTGCCCTCCGGGGATTCTTTACCCCATCTGATCTAACCACTCTGGTCTCAGCCCCGAATAGAGAAGCCAGGACACATAAAATACAGTTTCCCTTTCGACCACCATCATTCCTTCTCCTGGAATTCCCTTGGTTTGGAGAGGAAAAATATCCCATCTTTTCTGTACAGCAGGAATACCTTCACGCCAAACCTCAGTTCTCTCTATCAAAGGCTTTAGAGTTCAGGTTCTATTGCTTCTGACCCTTGATATGTTAAGGGAAATCATGGGAATTTAGCAAATCCTTATTTTTTTCTATAGTCTCTGACCACGAGACTCTTTTTCTAGGAACTCAAATTTGGAAATCAAAAACTGGATCCACATTGTTTTCTTCTTTTCTATTTGCATTCTTGCTCTAAAAATTCCAAACCTCCCCGAGGCATGAGATTCCTCAGGCTTACCAAGGCAAAAGTCATTCACAAAATACAAAAGAGAAAAAGATATTTAAAATACAATATCCTTATTACATTCATTCAAACTTTATCCAACAACCTTTATCTTCTCACCTATCACCCAAGTTCCCTATCAACTCCTAACAAAATTACAAAATAAAGTAATGGTAATTGTTGTTCACTGAATACTTGGTGTCAGACAAATGTGCTTTTAAGCTTTAATCATATCCCCAGTGAAAAGAGAGGAAGCTGGAATTTGGAGAAGGTAAGGAATTTGGTATCAGAGCTAATTTGGAAGAGAAAAAGACACTGGAAAACTCTTTTGTATCCTTTTGCTTTTTCTAATTTTGCCTCAGAAGCCCGATATTTTATTAAAATGATGCCAGTTTGGGGCTGGGGGTGTAGTTCAGTGGTAGAGCACTTGTCTAGCATGTAAGAGGCTGGGATTTGAGCCTCAGCACTATAAAACAAGCAAATGAATCAAAACTAAAACAAAAGAGCTACAAATTTAAAACTTTAAAGTACAACGGAAAATGAAAAAAAAAATCACTAAATAAGTCAATATTGACACTTAACAAACTGCTTAGAAAATAGTGAACCCTCACAGAATAGTTAAGTTATTCTTTACTACTGTTATTTCTACTGATGACCAGGGAGATAAGTATTTTAGTATGCATGGAACTGAGACAGCTATGATCAAAATCTTGGTACACTCAGAAATTTCAACAGCTGTGTAGGAAAGAAAGCAGGTGGGAGGCTTTGGGAAGACGGGGGTCTTGGCTGATACAGAAGTGTGGAGTCAGGCTTCCACTTTTCTTTTGGATGGAAATGCAAGTGACCTGGGAACTTGCTCAAGGCCATCTCTGTGGTTTAGTTTCCTTACCTTCAAAACATGGGTTTAGAGGTTGGGGATTTGGCTGATTTGGCACAAGGCCCTGAGTTTGATTCCCCAGCACCCCTACACCCCAAAAACCCCCCAAACAAAATGATGGATTTAGCCATCATATGATGATTGTCACCATTTCTCCCAATGTGAGAACTCCTGAGAAAATGGTATCCTCAGAGATGGGAAAGTCTAGATGGCCCAGACAGCCCAATGGAGCTTCACTGCCACCCTGCCACCAATGTCTGTCTGCTTTTGTCCTCTTTGATAGCCCCCTGCTCAGCCTCGGTTCAAGGGAAAAAAGAAGAAATATAGGAGGGGAGGGAGAAGTGAGGACAGATAGAGAGGACAGCAAAGTGGCAGATGACAGGGAGAGTGGAAGGATCCATACATGCACTTGCTAGAGAAAGGACAGAGGAAAAGGTAAGGGGCATCAAAGAAACAACATTTGTCTTCTTTTGCTCATGAAACAAATAATAAAACAAAAGCTAATATTTACAAGCCTTGTCCTAGGTTTGGTACCTTGTTGATTGTGGCACAGTCATTATCTCATTCAGGCCTCTCAGCATCTCATTTTACAGGTAAGTGAGAAAGTGAGGCTCAAAATGTTCATCAACTTGCCCAACATCACTGATCAGTAAGAGGCCAGACTCAGACTTGAATTTCAGTCTCTCCTACTCCAGAGCTCACATACACTAACTAGTCCATACGACTTTCTTGCCAGCATCCTTTGAGGAAGGTAGTGTCATTATTTCACTTTAGGCATGACTGACCACCAAAGATATGTTCACCACCCACCGCAGCCAGATAGGCAGGCACGCACCTACCGGCACACTCGCTCCTCACTCACCCCTTGACGACATTCAGGAAAATTCAAAGCAACGCATAATATAAACGGAAAGTCTTTTCGCATTGGACCAACACACAGACAAATGTTTCAGCTCTCTAATTATCTCTGGCTTAGCCTAATGTTAAAATTAATTCTTGTTCTTTCTGAGTGCAAGATCGTCTCTGGAAATGTGTATTTCCAGATGACCAAGATGTCTGAGGTCTGTGGGGGTCATCATACAAATAAAATAAGTTGTGACTACCCCTAGCTCACGACCTCACATTTTCTCAGTATGCTATCAAAAAAGCAGAGTTAGTCTCGCTGTTGGATATTTCTAGGTTAGCTGGGAGCACAGCAAACGTGGCTGAAGGTCAAAGAGCTGTGAGGTGATGGTGACCATTAGGGGTCTTTCACATGCTGACTCCCCCCACATCACACACACATTTCAGCTGTGGACTTGTGAGGAGACTTGGAATGGACTGCATCAGATCCCTCTACAACAGTCTCCACGGTGTACCCACCCACCAGGGTCTGTCCCTGTTTCGGCAACATTCTACAGTTCTGGAATCAGATAAACTCAGTGTGTGGCAGATCCAAAATCTGTCTCTGCCACTTATTGACTGGAGAACAGGAGACAACCTCACTCTCACGACCACAGTAGTCTCTCCTGCAAAGGCAAATCACAATCCAGAGTGTTGTGAGGATCAGGGGACCTGGAAAAGCACCAGCATAGGGTCTGGAACAGAATAGGTGGTTACTCACTGTGAATTCTCTTTCCTCCTATTTCAATTATTTGTTGCTATATAAAGCACCATTCCAAAACCTCATAGCCCTAAGGACGATGTGCGTTGGCCAAAAGGGCGTTAGTGAGCTTTGCTTGACTGACAACCATTTATTTGCTCAGTGTACTACAACCTGAGCTGGGCTTGGCTGAGTGCTCCTTCTGTTGCTCTCATGCTCTCCTATCTCCCCTCAAGAGGCTCCACAGGGGCTGACAATGCAAGATGGCTTCACTCACAAGTGAAGGACCAGAAGGTGTGACTTTATCTTCCTTGGTTTGGGCCCCCTCCAGGGAAGATGGCAGATTTAGGCTCTCAAAGCAGGCATTCCTATGTGGCTAGCCCCATCTCTTGCCCTCTCTCCTCGGCATCCCCCAACTTCCCCACCGCATCTCTTTACAGTTCTTTCCTTCACACCCTCAGTCAAGGGTCCTTACCTCTATCTTGGGAAACGCCATCTCTTTCTCTCAGTACATAGTCACTCTTTCTTTCCTTCTTGGTCCTTTCTTGACAATTCCAATGCCAGCCTCAGCTGGTGCTGTGACTTTCCTACACACAGTTTTGCCAGCTCCGAAAGTCAAGAGTAATGCTCAGTCCCAAGGATGGAGGAGATGGTACATGAGCAGATCTTGGGGAAGGTTCCCGCCGGTGAGAGCTGTGGCCAACTTCATTTGTTACCTAGGAAACAAGCAACCTTAACAAAATGAGTTCATTTTTCAGTAACAGTGCAACCTGCTGTCATATGACCTTGCAAAACAATAATTCTGGCATTATGACAAGACTCAAATTAACTATGCAGAGGTCTCTCTTGACAACCAAAGGGGGATAGTATTCATTTGAATAAGAACTTCCTCATCTTCGAATCTCTTCCCTGATTAAAAGAAAAAAAAAAAAAAAAGGAGTAGAGTTCCCACCATCGGTTAAGTGAAGAAAACAATCCTATACACAGATAAAACTGGAGAGAGAAAAGTGAATGAGTAGGGGGAGTAAAAGGAAGTTTCCAGAAGCAGGTGCGAATGGGTGACCGGCCTGTGTCTAGACTGTAGGTTAAGGAGAGGTGGAGTGGTGGTGGTGGTTGTGGTAGTGGGGTGTGTGTGTGTTTTTGTGGGGAGGCATCCTTCAAGCCTTCACCAGCGCCGTGTGCACATACGTGCCCTGACGGGGAGGACATCCGCTGCAGGGTAGGGTCCGGGTCCCGTTCCCTGGCATGCGCAGGAAAAGCCTTTCGGTGTGGCCGGAACATCCGAGATGGTGAGGTGTGCACGTGCCCGGGCTCAGGTGGAGGCCCCCTCTGGCGTCTTCACTACAACCCCTTCCTCCCCCCACTTCCTCTCCCCATTTCATTTCAAAGGAACCTTCAAGCTGTATTTTCTGGGTTTCCGGTTGGAGGGGCAGCGGGAGATTTTAGTACTATTCCCATTGGCCAAGATTTTTGCTTTGCTTGATTCCTGCTTCACCTTCTCTTCGCGCACCTTCACGCCTCTTCAGAAAACCCTCCCTCGACGCTGCGCGGCACCGGACCTTTCCAATGCGCATCCCGGCTCGCAGTCGCGTCAGCTCTGCACTTTGCGGCCTCTGAAGCCAAAGGCGCTCTACGCACGCGCATTAGAACCCCGGAGGCTCTTGATTGCTCTAAACTCCGTTTCAACCTCTGCGCTTGCTGGGAAGCGCTTCGCTCCATTCTCGGAGGATTAGGGCCATTGAGTTTCTTAATCATTTGCTGGGTTCCACGCAATCCTCTTTAGAAACTTTTTGCTTAATATGCATCTAGAGGCATTCACGTCCGTCTGCAAAATTGGAGCTGAGGGAACCGAGCGCGGGAAGGCTGCAGACAAACCCCTGGCTTCTGACCCGGCAGTGTCAGTTTAATTATTGCAGATCCGTCATGGCTGCCAAGTCCTCTCTTTCTTCCCTATTATTAACCTGGAAACTTGCCGCCAGTGGCTTTGTTTCAAGTGGAAGTCTGTGTGCTTCGATTCCCCCGGGGGTCTGGGAGGACACAGGTGGGATCCTGCACCGCGAGTGTGCACCGTCCGGAGGAGCCCGGGAGATTCGCTGGGCTGGCACGGGAGACGCGAGCCCGGCGCCGAGCATGGGGTAGACTAGGAATTTATTTTCTGGTAAGTCAGGCCTCTGTCCTGATGTACCTCTGGCCTGGTTTTAGTGTTGCTAGCAGTGGGTTCACTGGGGGTGTGTGTGTGTGTGTGTGTGTGTGTGCTGTCTACACGTCATGGAAGTGTCAGTTGTGAGTAGTGCCACTTTACAACTGGGGAAGCCCTTTTGAGTTTCCAAAACACACCCCCACGCATTCAGGATCTCACTGGATGACCTCAGTAGGCTGGAAGAAGGCAGAACAATTCTTACTCCTCTTTCACAGTGAACAAACTCTGAAGCTGAGGGCAGCATAGCCACCGGGCCAGAGTTGCAGGACCATAAAGTGGAAGAATACGAAACCAGAACTTCTAATCGGTAGTCCAGAGACTTTTGGCAGTCAGACTTTTTAAATATCTCATTAATAACCCTGATAATCCTGTTGGGTAACAAAACAGTTGTTCATCCGCATCATGATTTCTCTTTGAATAAAGGAACTGATGAGGAACAGAGATGGGGGAGCTGATTTCTCAGCTGTATCTTTCAAAGCGTGGGTGTCCAACCTTTTGGTTTGCCCTGAGCTGCACCGAGTGAGGAGTCGCGTATAAAATACATAACATAGGCTAATGTATATAAGTAACAAAACTTCCGTTTTATTATTTTACAAAATAACACAAACCCAAGTTCAATAATAACAAAACTTACGTGTCTGCTTAATAACAACACCTGTCTTTACAGGTACACACAAGTGTAGGTAGGTTGCAATGCTTTTATTGGCAATCGCTGAGTTTTACTCCCCAAGTTATATAAGCACATACAATGTCTCATCAGTGGGTTTCAATTGGATTCACTGTGTGGTGGGTACAGGAGGCAGAGTTAAAACACTGCACGGTGTTCTTCGCTGCACAGGTTCCATTGTCACCTACACAGTCTGCGCTTGAACACTAGGCAATCAAGTCATGAAATATGCAGCCAAGAATCACACTAAAATGTTACAGGTCATGATCTGGTGGGGCTATATTACTAGCTGTTCAAGGCTGCATGTGGGCCATGGGCTGGACATTCCTGTGTTAGAGCTGTCACACCTGAAAAGCACCCCTTTCTACTTGCTACTGGTGATTTGCCACTTTCCAATATGTGGGGAAAATAGTAAAGATGAAAACCATTTAGTTGTCAAAAATCTTCCTCCAAGTAGGAACTAGGATGGAGTCAGTAGTATCCTTCCAGAGAGCAGCAGCTTTCCCCCCAAATAAAACACACTGCGGTACTGAGGACTTGCAACCAAGGCCGTGCCGCATTTCTTCCAGCAGTTTCCTGACTGAAAACTTGCTATCAGCAAACTTGCCGTCCTCCTGCCTCAGCCTCCTAAAATGCTCGGATTACAGATGTGTGCCGCCATGACTGGCTTCATGAGTAAAGACTATGTTGGGGATGGTTTGAGAGACAGCTATAGACAAAGGAACAATTCTTTTAATTCTTTCCCATACACTAATTGTAAGTAAAGTCAAGTGACTGGAAAGCCATTCCTCTGGGACTAACCGATCCTGTCATCCGCCCTCTGTTAGGTGCCGCTTTTCACCCAGCGCTGCAAAAACAAGGAGCCTGGGAGGAAGCAGCACTGATAGCCACTTTCATTCATTCCTTTGGTCACTCGCAAACATTCAGTCAACTACCCGCTATGGCCAGGCAATAAGAATGTACTGCTGCACAGAAGACACAGTTTGAATTGTTGACTTTTCCTACTCAAACCTAACTTTATTCTATTTCATTGTTGCCTTTGACTCTTTCTACTCCATGCCCCCTCCAGGTCTATCATTCTCATTTCTGATCATGTGCACCATTTTTGGCAAGTTCCTCCATGCCATGAATTACTGGCACAGTGCAACATCACCGCCTCCATCTTTTGCAGACCCCATTCTTCTTCAGGACAGGATAAGCCCCAACCCTCCTTTTGCAGGCGATGCGTGTTTCCTCCCAGGGATGGTCCTGCCAGGCCAGTGGTTGTGGACATTCTGTAAGGTAATCTTGGTCGTCCCAAGCAAGTTCTTCTGAATGAGTTTACTTTAAATCAAAATACCTGTAGTGCGCAGTCTCATTTAACGGCCTTTCCCTTTATTCCTGTTTCCTGGGGAGCTCTCAGTTCAGCTGTCAGCCGTGTGGTTTGAGTTGGTATTAACCTGACTCCTAGCGGAGGGAAGAAGCTTGGTTCACAAGAGCTACCCCGATCACAGTGAGCCCAAGGAATTCCACTGGGAACTCTGGGACGCAGGCGCTTTAGTTTTTGTGGAGCTTGGTGGTGTGAGGTTGTGAGGCTGAGGACTGCCTTTGCCATGATGAATGCGTCAGAATTTCTAGAAACCACTGCTGAAAGTCCGAGGGTGGTGCCCCCCAAGAGAAGGAAGTGATTTTAAAAAGCCATCCAGGAGATGTTTCCAGGGTTCGGAATCAAGTGGGCCTGAAGCAATACTACCCTGAATTCTTCTTACAGGAGCTAATATACTCTATTACCCCTCTTCAAAACATGCCAATTTGTTTGGTTTGGGCCCCTTACAAAAGACTGCCAACTGAGGCTAACCCTTAGGCTAGAGCGTCCCAGGTGGTATTCATGGTACATCACATACTGGGCGGTAGATATTTCTTGATATTAGGGACCTTCGCCCTCCAGGAAGGACTTGGGGCAGCCAGAGCTCCAGGGCTGGTCGTTTCCAGCAGCAAGTAGCCTTACCCGTTTTCCCCAGTGAGAGAACAAATACAGGTTTTTAAAATGTGCCTCATTATAGACTTTCAAATACTGTATGTTCAAAAATTCTTTAATACTCTCCATTCAGAACATCAGACCTAATTCCTTTCCCCTTAAATGTGGGCTGAAGTTGGTGACTTGCTTCCGAAAAATAGAATATGGCAGACACAAGGGCACATGACTTCTGGAGACGGGGCATGAAAGACATGGACCCTTTGTCTTGCTTCTGTTGATTCACATGCTTAGAGGAAAGAAGCTGCTGTTGCAGGAGTCTGATCACACGGTTCAGGGAAATGTTCGCACAGGGAGGAACCGCGGCCTCCCTGTAATAACCAGGCCAACGTCCCAGCGTGCTAATGAGCCGCTCTGGAAGAGGATGCTGAAGTCTCAATGGTCTTCAGATAGTGGCAGTTCTGACCTCCTTCTCCAGGGCAACCACAAGCAAGCCCCCGGGTCAGACTGCACAGCTCAGCCACCATCAGAGTCCCAACTCACAAGGACTTGATGGGTGCAATACTGATTGCTTCCATTGTTTCAAGCCATGTGACTGAAGTCTGTTCGTTATGCCTTCACAGAAAATGTTTACACCTGCGATGTGAAAACGAGTAGGAGGCCTTGCCTTCAGCCCCCAAAACACAGGCAGGGTATTTATATTATCCGATCATCCCCAGCAGTCTGGGAATATATTTAGAACCTTTAGTTTTTTTCTTATAAAATAATACATAATCAGTAGTAGTTTTACAACATTTGAGATAACAAGCACTTAGTAATACAGTCAAAGCAAAAACAAGTTTCCTGTCTTTGAAAACATACTTTTGGCCAGAATTACCAATGACGGCTCTAAAAATTTGCTTTCTTTTACAAAGAAACCTACTGTCATGGCGAGCACTCCTAATAGAACAAACCTTATGGAGGGTAAGACAAGCCCAAGAAGGTATATGCAGAGTATCATGTTTCATTTTCCTGAAATTCTTAAATGATAGTGACAGTCGTATCCCCAATCTTGCTGAAGGAGGGGAGGAATGAAGCTAATCGGAAGATGCTCGTGAAAGCTTTCCCAGAAGGGTTTGTAGAGTAAAATCGAGGTGGCTATAGAGGGATTTCAGGTTTCTCAATTTTCAGCAAACACAAGGCCTCATCTGCTCTACGCCTAAGAGAATTTAAAATGCTTCTTTTCAAACCTCCCATTTAGAAGACATCGTGCGAGGACCAATGCCCAAGTTCTTTGTTTATACCATTACTTAAACAAGTGGAGCAGTGCCCTCACTTTAGGATTGTTATTTAAAGGACAGCTAAAGTGAGAGAAGAGCTGGGAGTCAGCCCAGAAAGAGTGGGCAGAGGAGTCCACACTTTCCAGCTCCGTAAGCTTAACCCCCATGCGAGCCCATCCAAATTCTGACGGTTTTACTTGAGACACTATTTCCACAATTTTGGTTATCAGTATTTTGAGCCCACAAATCAGAGGCATCTTAAATGCATCTTAAATCAGAGGCAAGTTAAAAAAGTTGGAAGCTTCTGGAACACCCTGTGCAATATGGGCCAGTAGCCACATGTGGCACATGAGACGTGGCTAGCCCTAGGTGAGGTATGCTGAATGTATATAATACAGCTGATTTCTAAGACTGTGAAATGCAAAATGCCTCATAATTTCTATATAGATAACAGGCAAAATGATATTTTGTATATGTTATATTAAATATGTTGGAAAAATTAACAAATTACTGGTCTCTTTTCATGGTTATTTTTAATGTGGCTTCTAGAAAATTTTAAATTATATATGTGGCTTGCATTATATTCTGTTGGGCAGAGCTCCTGTAGAAACAGGCCTATTCACACTCCATTTGTTCATTTAGTTAACCACAAATATCTATTGAGTGTCTTCGAAATATTGAGCGTGGGGATACGGGTTAGGAATGCAGCAACGAACATATTTCTTGCATTTGTTAATTTAAGCAAGTGCACCCACCATTGTGTAAGACAGATTAAAAAACAAAAACCAACACCAGGTATCTAGAGGTGGGGGATATTTAACCAGAAAGATGCTAGACTATTAGGGATACTGGAGTTAAAAGCAGTCCTGTATCACTTAGCACCCAGCTCATTATTTTGAAGCAAAATACAAGTAGAATAGGCCATTCCGAGTCACTCAGAAAAGATAACATGTTCTTTCTTCTCTACACTGAAGGACTTTGGAGGACCATGACAAAATATTTTTTCCCTAGCCTTGAACTCACTATGGAGCCCAGGCTGACCTGGAACTCAGGGCGATCCTCCTGCCTCTGGCTCTGAGTGCTACGATTACAGCCATACCCGGCTGACAATGTTTTTAACCTTGCTCTCACACAGGGTCTCCCACACAGATGGTGATACATACATGTGCAATTAAAGTGTGTCATGTGTACTCATTTAAGAAAGCAATTAGGTATATAATACACTAGAAAAAGTTCTGCCGCAAATGCCTAAAAAAAATCAAGTTTGGCATTTAGACAAATAAGCTTTATTTTTTTAAAAAAATATTCTCTTTCAGAATACAAATTTGTGATAGCTGATAGTATAAGCAAAAAGTTCTGGAATATACAAACTAAATTCTCTCTACTGACCACCACGGTTAATGATCACATTAGAGGCACCACCCTGGACAGTACAGCTTGACCGAGGCCGTGGTTATGCATCTTTCTGTTTCTCGAAGCTTCTTTCAAGCTTTGAACCGTCAAAGTGTAAAAACAGGAGTTGCAAAGGGAAACATTTTACTTACAATTCTTATCTCATCTTTAATATCAGTCATATTAAAAATATATAATTTAATTCTCAAATAATAACTTTGTTCATCTTTTTTTAAAGTACACTGTCAAAAGAATTCAAAGCTGAATATGTTTTGTAGCAGACAGACAGCACAATATTCTGAAATGAAAGCAGAGATAGTATCTTTTTATAAAAATGTACTTGGTCTCAGGGAGGAACAAAGAGTAAATGACAGCAAGCATAAAGAAAAAAAGCAAAACATTATAGGAAAATTGCTTCCATCCAAGTGAATGCAGTATCAGCAATTTTTGACTGAGTGCTGGGTACCATGTATCACCTACATCAGTGCTTTGAGTATATTCTTCTATAAAAGCATGTTAAATTAACTTAACCATAAAAATAAAGCAAAAATAACTACACAACAATTGGTTTACTGTTACCAAAGACCATAGCAAGTTCACGAATAATCTCTTCCCAAATTCCCAACCATCATAATGTTTAGACTTTGAGGAAGAAGTTTAAACGTTATGTTTAGACTTTCCCTCAGAGATTGACTGAGGTGTTTTGGGCTTCCAGGAGTTCATTCTCTCTTTCTAACAGGAGGTGAGTGACTTTTTGGGATAGGCTGCTGGACAAGTTTTCCACTTTTCCCTGTGCATCTAAATACAGGTAAGAGGAAGTCAATCCTCCGGTGGCCAGTGACTGACCGACCACCCAGCAGGAGAAACCACCATCCCCTTGATCCCCTCCCCAGTACGGCCCGAAGCTGGTCAGAGTACGTCTGGTACAATTCTGCAGTCCCCTTTGCTCCCACAGCGTGCGGAGGCCTGTCTGGGCAGGAGTGTGTTGTCAGTCCAGGCTGGCAGCGGTCCTGTGCTTTAAATACCAGTGAGTTTTCCTGGTCACTGGGCCTCGGTCCTCATGGGCAAAGATTGCTTTTCCTAGTTGCCCTGTGACAACTGTGTCTCACATTTTCTGAAGCTAGATCTGTGGAAAGAGTCCCTGAAATTAAGGGGAGAGAGAGAGAGAGAGAGAAGATGCAAAGGAAGATTATTAGCCTTTTAAAGAGGGTGAGGGAGGAAACTGCCCACCAGAAAAGGGCCTCAATCCTGGAGAACTCAGTAAAGGACTAAATAAATGAAGTCTGGGACCCCTTCGTGCTGTGCCCAAACCAACCAACCAAAACCAACACAGGACATGAACGGCCCTGGGGAGACATGGGCACAAGGCCAAGGGGAGGGGTTGGGAGTGGTCAAGGGCAAGGTGTGGGGGATGAAGACTGCGAAGATCACACTCTGACTCCAGGCCCACCCCTCACTGGCGAGAGCAGCAAAGCATGCCTGTCTGCTGCACCCCAAGTGTGCTCTGACCCCCAGCAAGAGCCCTCCTCTGGTCCCTTCTTACCTCTTTTGACTCTCAACTCTGAATATGGGCTTGTAGAGTTCTGGAATTTTCCGCTCAATCATTGGCCTGAGGTTCTCTTTCAGCTTGTTATAGTTCTTCTTGAGTTCCTGCTGATACTCCCTTTGATCGGCTGTGATGAGACGCTTGTTTTTCTCCACAGCCTCCCCGCAACTGAGATGAAAATATCAGGGTGGGAGGAAAAAGGTGAGGTTTTACTTCATAAGAGTTTGGAGATGATAATTGTATTGAACACTTCTTGAGTACTTTTTTTTTTTTTTTTCGTGGTGCTGGGGATCGAACTCAGGCCCTTGTGCTTACAAGGCAAGCACTCTAATCACTGAGCTAAATCCCTAGCCCTCTTGAGTACTTCTAAGAGTGTTTTCAAGCTCAGTGACCTATCAGGATCACTTGTAGAGTTTTTCAAAATGCAGATTTCTGGGCCCCATCTCAGACTTCAGGAGTCGGAACTGCTGAGGGATAAAATGCAGAAATCTCTATGCTTGGAGAGCTACTTTTGGGACACCAATGACTCTGTGGGCAGAACTGAGAATGTCTGGCTTGCGATGTGTTAGCCACTAAGCAAGGAGCTTCATATACATTATCTGTTTAATTTTCCCAGCAACCCCAGGAAGTCAGAATTCATCTGTTTTACCCCTGAATTCAGAAATGTTAGGATAGATGCCAAGATAACATAGTGAGGAGGTGGCAGACCTAAGGAGGTCACCAAATAGGTTTAAAAAATGAAAATATAACCCCCAGCACCAAAAAAAAAAAAACAAACCAGAAAGAAAAAGAAAATAAAGTTAAAGGACATGGAGATACAATGGGGGGCTAAATAGAATGGCCAAGGAAATGGAAAATGAGACTGAAAAAGATTCATGTTCTTTAAAAAGGATAAATTCTTAGCTTTTGCTTTATATTGTTCTACTTGAGAGAACTTACCAATCAGTAAGCCACAAAGGTATAAAATAATGGTTGTAACTAGCTGAAATAATAATCGGAAATAATTCTATTATCCTTCCAAGAAACATGATTCTGGTGATTAATACAGTATAAACTATTTTCCTAATAATGTTGCTAGATTTGGGTTAAGTTACAGAGATATCAGGCATTGTGAGCTCATCTCCCTATTAATGCTGAACGTATCGTCAGCATGACAGAGGATGAAAAGGGTGGCACGTGGCTACGGACAAGGGAAAGCAGCCTGGTTGAGGCAAAATGAAATCTGTGACCACACTCCATGGTGGAAAAAGCCTGCTGCAGAAGAGAGACAGCTCACCCGGAAGCCAAAGGAACTCCCTTCACTGGATTTTCACCTGTCTTGTAAGTGTGACACTAATTGAAGCAAACTGTAGTGTAGCTAGGGACTTCTTATCAAAGGTTTTATGAAGACCTGGAAGGGAAGTTATATAGCCTTTGATTCCTGAGAAATCTATATCACCCCTTATTATCATTTTTTATTACTTCTTAAGTAACAGTTATAAGCTACCACCATGTGTAAAATAAAATCAGTTTCAGGATGACTTGAAGGCCCAGGTCAGTTAACACCAGCAGATTATAAGAGGTGGGACAAAGCTGCAGAAGCTAACTGCTAATTCAAGACAGCCCTGACAGCCTTGGTAGAATTAACTGAACTCTCTGAAGTCTTTGTTTGCCAAAGCAGTAATAGCTAGCTAACATACATGATCTCTTACACTGCACCCTGGTCTGGGTTAAATGCTTTAAATGCAGGCAGAGTTAGGGTTGAAACCAGCTGATATTCATTAACATAATGACTTAAATCATTGAAATCCTCAATTTTCTCATCTCTAAAATGGGGACAATAATCTTGTATAATCTCCTACAGCTGTTGAGAGAATTAAAGGGTAGATTCACGCACTCTAAGCATGGCGGATTTGTATTTTCTAAAAATAGCCACAGCCATGTGCTCTCCAGACCCTTGAGCATCAAGATCTGGGTGATCCTTTGGGGCAAGCTCAATGTATACAGTAGTATCTACAAAGTCTACTTTTTTTTTTTTTGATGCTGGGATCCGAACTCAAGGCCTTTTACTTGCAAGGCAAGCACTCTAACCGCTGAGCTAAATCCCCAGCCTCAATGTAAAAACTGGTGGAAATGATGCTGTGTGACTGGAGCAAAAAGGTAGGATGGCTTCTCTCTCTTCCTATCTCCCTCTCTCAAGACATGTGGCACAGGAGGACTGAACCATCATGTGAGAAGTCTAGTCATCTGAAGCTTGCTCCACGGCTGAGGAGGGACACAGAGCGGCGCAGTGCCGGGGAGTTACTGCTGTTGGAATCTCCTCAGCAGACGGCACTTTCGGGTAAGGGAGCCGCAGGGGATTCAGGCCCCAGCTACTGCCCGGCTGCGGCTGGGCGGGACACCTGAGTAAAAACCGCCCAGCAGAGTCCCACCCACCCCCAGGACCTCACGCATAACAACTCAACACCAGTGTTTCGGTCACTAAATTTTGGCGTGGTCTGTCACACAGCAACAGATAAACGGAGTGTTTTATGAAGACACATACATGGGGTGATCAAAATATATGGTGAATAGTCAAATAATTTATTACAGTAAAAGACATAGCACTATAATCTGCCTCAAAATATAATGGGATAAATGTGTTTGAAACGAGGGGCGATATTTTGAGAGGGATTAATGGCAATCTGTTTTTTACTGCAATATATTTTTATTTTTATTTTTTATATTTTGGGGGGAGGTGCTGGGGAATGAACTCAGGGCCTTATGCTTGCTAGGCAAGCACTCTACCACTGAGCTAAATCCCCAACCTTCTTACTGCAATGTATTTTTAAAAAGTAAATATTCACTGCATTCTTATCATACCTTGTTGTATATCAATGACTAGAGTGAAATATCAATTTTATGTAGCAATACTACTTTATATTTTAACAACTTTCACAATTTATAAAATTCCCTCATTTACATATTCTGTGTATCTTCCTTTCTGCCATTTGGGTTACATGGGTACTTTTATTAAAATAATTCCTACTATATTAATGTGAATCTATAAGCTAAGGAGGGCCATGTGCTAAATTCCCTTCCCGGGGAATAGCCATAACTCCTGGGAAATGTGCACAGAACTGTGAAGCTTCAGAGCAAAACAGTCTCATCTGCAACATTTTCATTAGGCCCCCAACATCAGAACTCACTCAGTGACACCACCATACTGGATACTGCTCACATCCTTTGCCGCTCCCTTTGCGATGAGCTCCCTAAACACAGTATTTTCTTGCAACAAATGTGCCTGAGGTTTCAAGCAGTCATAGTTCTACAGAAGCCAGACTGAGGGGGACTGGAAAGGGGACCAAGGGGCTTCTCAGAAGACGGCTCCTAACTCTCTGGGCCTCCGTGTAAGAAGCCAGCTATCTCTACCAGACAGGGACATTGTGCAGCCCTTGACCTCTGCCACTCTTGGCCCCGCTCCTCTGTGACACCCCTTCAGCACAGCCTCATGTATCAGTCACTCAGTGTGGCAAAAACTTGCCAGTTGCTTCCTCAACATGCATTCCTGTTCTTTCTTACTAGCGGAAATCCAAGCTGTGAGCCTACCTGAAAATTGTATTTCTAGCCACCCTTGCAGAATGTGATAGCTGGTAACTGGAAAAGCTCTTTGAGGAGGCAATATCCTATTGCCCTTTCCTCATTTCTACTACTCATATTTGTCTGGAATGTGGTCCTAATAAGGGATACGGTCCTGATAACTGGAACCCTAGCAGCCATACTGTGGCCATGAGAATGGGTATATTACATCCAAGATGGCAAGGCAAAAGAATGAAGAGCCAGGGTCTCTGATGACTTTATGAAGCCACCACACAGCTCTATGTTGACCACCTCTAGTCCTGTTTCATGAGACAGAAAAATAAGTTTCTTATTTAAGCTACTCTTATATTGTCTGGCTAACAACTGAATATATTTCCTAAAGGGAATGGCACAACATAGTAGGTGAGAGGACAGATTCCAGAACCAGAGTGTTCAACTCTGAATCCGGCTTTGCTTCGTACTGGCTTTGTCACAGTATGTGACTTAACCTCTCCATGCTTTAGTTCCTTCACCTGTGATATGAAGATAAACAGTAGCCCACAGCATAAATTAGAGATTGAATGTGTTAAAGCACATAAAATGGCTAGAAGAGTAAAAACACGGATATAAAATCTGGGACTTTTAAGATTACTATTATTCCTGACAGACCCAAGTTGAGAACATTTGTACAAATCGAGAACACTGTACTAATGGAGAGTGCACTAATTCCTTTAGTTCACGGCTGATAAAACTAAGATGCAAGGAAAAGAAGGGCTCTGTCCAGACTCACAAACATGTGGGCACAACCAGCAGATTCAGACCAAGGACACTGCTACTCCCAGGCCAATGTCTCATCAGCCTCACAGTGTCTTAAAGCATGATTATAGAGGAAGAGGTAGATGGAATGTGCAGACATCCTCTATACTTAAATGACATCAATTCTGTTTCCCACACAGATTGATCAGTTCCTTGTTTGCCCCACTGAATAATGGTGCACTTAATGATAACTTAGTATATACGAAGTCCTATTCTAAATTCATTTTATCCTGACACCAACTCTAGGATATAGTTACTACTGTTGGTTCCATTTTGCAGTTGGGGAAACTGAGGGTAGGTAAGATTCCCAAGGGTGCACAGTTAGTCAAGAAAGCATGGACCCAGGCCAGTGTAGCTCAAGTGTCCACAACTCTATTGCCATACCACATGTGCTGCCTAGGAAAGACGATGCTATTGCCAGCTAAAATCCAGGCAGATGGCCCCGGTATCAAGCTGAAACTATGACTCTAGAGTCCCAGTTTGTAGTATTTGCCTTTCTCAGATTCTTCTTGGTAACTAGCACATCTTCACACAGGCACAGTGAACAATTATAGCTCCCAAAAAGGGGGAAGAGTCTACCAGCTCCTGGAGCAGCCGAGGAGCCGGTTCTCTCTCAGTAATACATGATCCACAGCTTTAGGGTAAAGAAGGATTATTGGTGATCAGGGCACCAAAGGACTCCTGGCCTCTCCACAGGAAGAGCTACAGTGGACATGACGGACCCCTAGGCACAGCCACCTCCCTGGTACCTGTCTCAGGGCCTTTGTCCAATAGCCTGATGGGTTCCAGACCCCAGATCACAAGGACAGCCTGGATCAATGGAAGGCTCATTTAAAATTCTAGTTTAAATCCCAGTTCTGCTACCTGCTTGCTCTATAATCGGGCTAATCAACCCCCTTTACTCTCATTTCCTTTATCTATAAAATGGGTCTATGAAGATAAAATGATGTCAGATGCATGAGGACCTATTTAGCTAGACCACTGCCACCGGGGAGGATTGCTCAGTCAATGATGATTGCCTTTCCTAGAGCAAAACAGGGGTATAGCCCAAGGGAGGCACTGTCCGTGTGGCCCCCTCCCTGAAGCTGGTAGGGAACAGACCCCAGGGCAGACGGGGAATAGCTGTGGCCTGATTTTCCTGCTGTCCCTAGGCAGCCACCTCTATCTCCTCTGGATGAACCACTTCAAAGGGGGTGACAGTGGCTGCCTCCCTTGGTATAGCTGCAGTAGCCCAGCGGCCCTTTGTGTGGGGCCCTGGTGGGGGTTTGGGCTTGGGAAGGTGACCCAGCTGGCAGTTGACCCCTGGAAGCAGGTTCTGAGAGCCTGCTGAACACCGTAGAACCAATGCTAAGTCAGTACTGGCCCCAATGGCCCTCCTGTGCGAGTCCCCATCTCCGAAACAGAAGAGCCAGACGACCAGGAGCTTGTCCAAAACAGTGGGTGGTTGGGGGCTAGAAGAGAAGGGGAAAACCACAGCGGAAGCACACTAAAATCACCACAGCTAGGATGAGCAAGAGTGGAGCCCAGTGTGTGCATGAGTGTGTATGTGAGCTTCTCCCGTTGGCTCTCGGTTTTGTACCTAGCATCCTTAACCCACTAATACAGCGTCTCTCTGACCCTGCGAGAGCCATGCATACGTCCCTGTGGCTGACCTGCTTCTGAGCAACCACTGATGGTATTTAAAGGTTGTTTCCCCACCAAATATTGAGGTATCTTTTCACTTGCTGTTTTTGTTTTCACCTTCACTATGCACATTTGTCTCTCCCATGGTCACTTGGGCAAATTCCTTCTTCCTTTTCACAGACCCTAACTCCGATTTTAAAACATCACCTCTGACACCCTTTTTTTTTTAACTTGATGACCATATATGTGCAGCAGAACCTGACTGGGGTGCATCTGCAAGACTTCCCTTAAAGGCAATCTTCACTGGTGCGCTCGGATGCTGCTGTCACCGAGTTAAATACATTTAAACCATTTAGTCTTTATAAGAATGTGGAAGTTCAGGTAAGAAGAAAATTTAAAGAGAATGTGGTGCCTAAAATGGTTTAGATGCTCTGGAGAGTGGACGAGGGCAAGAGGAAATGGCTTCTCTCTGTCTTGGCTTGTGATCCCTGGAGGGTTGGTTTTCTTCTTCACTGCAGGGAAGGCAGAGGAGGACTGAGGTCCCAAAGCTGAAGAGCGGCCAGCCTGGCTGGAGGAGTGCCGGCCGCAGTGAGTCAGCCAGCCTGCTAGGCTCTTCTGGGTGTCTGGCTCCTCTACAGCCAAGCCAGAGAAGCCGCTGTGGTGGTGATGGAGCTGGCTGCCTGCATCCAGTAAGGGCACGTGTCTGCTGTGAGCTCTCTGCCTCAGCAGCCTGGCCTCGGGTCACCGTGGAACTCAGGGCTCAGCAGCTTACAGCCCAGGTCTGCTGAAAAGCCAGAGCTTACTGAAGGGGACGTGTGAGAGCGGTTCAACCCCCGTTTTCCACTTGCGTCCTCTCTGCTGTGTGAAGGTGAAGGAGGGCAACAACTTGATAAGAGAGTTAGTGCAGCCACTGAACGGCTATAATTTCCCTATTGGATTTGCATGCAGTTAAGCAGTAGAAGAAAAGAGAAGATTTTCTCATCTACTACTTATTAAGAAAAACACCTACATACTATTATTCATCCATTTTAAGTATACAATTTGATGAGTTTTAGTAAATATATACCATCTCAAATACCACTTTTGATCTGTGTGAAATAAAGTGGAGAGAAAGTCAATTGCTGTTGATTTAAGAGATGAAGTAATGAGCAGCAATGCTGTGGTACCTATGGCCATGTCCTGTTTGCATTGGGACTTCATCTCTCCACACTAGAGGCACAAACCTAGGGGTTCAATAAATGTCTGATGAATGCTGAGTGGATGAAGTGACATCTGTGGTTAGTTCAAAGGCAAAAGAGGTGACAATAGGGGTGATGTTGGTGGGGGAAGAAATGTGAAAGGGAGACAATCACGCAACCTCTAATGACCTCTACTCAAAGTCTGGTCCATCTAGCAGCCAGTAGCAGCACCGGAGAGCTGATTAGAAATGCAGTGGCCCAGGCCACGCTCAGCCCTCCCGAATCAGAATCTGTATTCTGATGAGCCCCCTGCCCCATGATGTGTAAGCGCAGTGCATTTTGGGAAGCACCAATAGTCTTGTGGCATCTCTAGAACAATGCAGCAGCTCAAAGACTAATAGGACGTTGCGCCCACAGCCTGCTCTGCGGTGGGCATCAGCATTGGAAGGGTTAGAGAACAGCATTTTCAACAGTAAATTTGACTTTGAATCCAGCATTTTTGCAGGCCATCTAGGGAGGAAGAGAAGGTCTTCAACTTTGTTAAAAGGAAAATCCGTTTCCTTTTGTATCTCTTGCCTGGGACTGATTTACTTAGCCCTGGTTCTCTTTGGAGTAACTTTTCCTGGGTCTGGGAGCTAATTACAAATGTACATTTAGTAGGGATTTTATAGATGCATTTAGCTAGGTGGAGAAACAGAGAGGATCACACCCATGAGATACTGAACTGCAAGGTCCTATTAGAGGAAATCTATGTGAACACAAAAGCAAAATGAAATTCATTTCTCTTAACAAGCTTCGTTATACATTTAAATGTTATTCAGGGCCCTGGTTACCGACATCACTGTCTCTCTGGTCCTCCCTCCTCTCCGGGCTGCCCAAGCTGGACTCACAAGAACCCTGCCATGGTTCCCGACTCCAAGTTTTGTGGTCATGTTGGTTTATTTACCAGTCATGGCTCCCTTGTGCCACCACCCCTTTCTTCCATCCATATATCCAAGACAAGGTAGAAGGGCTATTTTCTACCAAGCTTCCCCACCACACTAGCATGTAACTCACCTCCATTTCGGATCCCCTTGGTCCTATATTTACAGCACTCTTAGAGTTCTTTGTGCTGGGCCCAGAGTTTGGGATCCAGTAGCTTGGATAGGTACCTGAGACTCTGTTTATGTATTGCTGTGGACAGAAGCCAGGGAACGCCAGGCAAATAGTCTACTGTTGATCCGTACCCCGAGCCACACTGAATATTTTCAGCAAGTTTTCAGATGATACAGAAGTTGCTGGTCTGGGACTCAGACAGAGAATCACCACTGTACTGACATTTCCACCACTTTGATTCTTTTTTTTTTTTTTTTTTTTTTGGTGCTGGGGATCGAACTCGGGTCCTTGTGCTTGCAAGGCAAGCACTCTAACCACTGAGCTAAATCCCCAGCCCACCACTTTGATTCTTACCGCATTATGAATTCCTTAAAGCACAACCTCAGCTTGTTGTGATGTCGATAGAGTTTTGGGTCAGCTGGAATTTCAGCTAAGAATACTTGGGCTACTTCCAGTGGTCCCTAGTGAGAAAGGTAAAAAAAAAAAAATACTGCTATTGGAAAGAAAGTTAAATTATTTGGGAGAAAATGTTGGAGGGCTTCTTCGTTTAAATATGTTTGACTAAAGCCAAAAGTCAGTGAATAATTTGAACTTCTCAGGAAACTCCGATTCCTCAGGAGAAATCTAGAATTTTAAGAGAATGTTCACAAGCATGAAAGTATTTTCTCAATCAAATACTACTACTAATGGATTTTCTCTCATACATAAAGGTAACATAAATGCCTCAGAGGGTATGTGCTTTGAGTTGTGTTTCGAAAAATGGGTATTGCCTCGATCCACCATCCGTATTAACTTATCTAACGTCATAATGATGAACACGATTTTGCAAAAGTGGTGACTTGAGTCAGAGATAAGCATAGTTTATATATAGCCTGCGGTTATAGGACTATAAGTCTTCTATTTTCGTCAAAGGACTAGCATTTACAAAAGCAAAAGGTTCCTAATTTTTTTCCCATCCTGTGAATGTAACAGTCATTTCTCCTCTTCACCGTTTCTGCTCTTTTGAGGTTAGGTGGATCCAGACTTTTTGCAGAATACTCAGATGGCGAATGCGCTGACAGAAGAAAGTCACGGTGCTTACTGATGTTTTGAGTGTGGAAGTATGGACAAGAGTGGATCTAAAACTGCTATTAGTGCAGCCCACTAGACAGAGTACTAGACTAGTACCTCCCTCCATCTGAGACAGGCTTAGTTCCCTGCTGAACTCAGGACTTAGGGTTCTAATAAGGTCTAAGAAAATCCAGACTGCTCTGAAATGGCCCAAGGAACCTGGACCCAAATCACCCCGGGCTGCCAAGGCTTTTACAAGTGGGTTACAACCCAGGAGTTGGAGGTCTTTCCAACTCTCCTACAGGTACTCTTAGCTTAGTTTCAAGCCCTGTGACAACGTTTCCTAGACGGTGCCTGCTGGAATACTTTTCAACAGAAAATGGTGCTCCTTAAATCTAGTCCACTCACCTCTAGGATTTCTTTTTCACGTTAGGTTGTTAAATGCAGAGCAGGCCTCCTAAAGTCTTTTGAACCATGCAGTTGTTGAAGCTAAGTTTAGGAACACTGTATGTGGGTCAAACTCTTCATCAACCCCAAAGAAGAAAGGTATAAACAGAGCAGCAAAAACACTAAGAACCAGAAAGGCTAACATTGGCTGGTTTTGTTTACCTGGTTGACAGTGGCTCCGACAGAGCCTTGCAGCACCATCTGAAGCATCTTTGCGTCAGGGGGCTCCTGGTTAATTGCCACTGCTAACTGCAGGGTCTTCTTCTTCATGTCTTCAATCGCAACTTCAATTGGAGTCAAAACAAACTGAACAAAAGACATAAATGTAGGGAAATCATTGCTTTCAGAAGCCAAGGGCAAGCCTGGAGTTATGACAGAGAGGGCACCTGGATTTGGAGAGCATCTAAGAAAAGACTTTAGGAATAATTTAAAAATACTTTCAACAGGTTAATAAGAAGGAAGAATCTAATATTTTTGAGTACTTATATGTTCTAGGAACTTTACATACATTTACCATTTACTCCTTTGAACAGTTTTCCTATTCTCTACATTTTCCAGTCAGAGGGGGATTTATAAGGTTAAGTAAGTTCTACAAAATGACACAGGTAGTAAGTGGAGAGGTCCTAGTTTCATCACAACTATAACTGCCTTTAAAGGCTACATTCTCTCTGCACTGTTAGGTTTCCTTCTCTACTACTGAACAAGTTACATGACTCACATTGGCCAAACACAGCAGTCAAAATTTTTTTTGTTTGTTTGTTTGTTTTAGACAAGGTCTCACTGTGCAGTTCAGACTGGCCTTGAATTTACTATACAGCCCAGGCTGGCCTCAAACTCACAGCAATCCTCCTGGTTTAGCCTCCCAAATGCTGGGATTACAGGTGTGCACTACCATGCCCGGCTAGCAGTCAAAATTTTTCTTCCTTATCATAACAAAAGCTTTTGGTCTCACTGGGCCTTCTCCAGCTCACCCTGAGAATGTTCCTTAGTAAATGGAATTTTCTTAAGGGGCAGCCCAGCTGCTATGTGCTACTGGCTTGAGGTAGTGGCCATCTTGAACACGATGGGCTGAATCTGTCCCCCCAACAATTGATAGGCTGAACTTGTAGCCATGACTTACAATGTGACCTTCTTTGGAGGTAGGGTCTTCAATGAGGTTTTCAAATTAAACTGAATTCATTATGGTGGATCCTTACTCAAATAACTGGTGTCCTTATATAAAGAGGAAATCTGGACACAAGTACATACAGAAGAAAGATGACGTGAATATAGGAGGAGACATCTATCCATAAGTCAAGGAGAAAGGTCTGGAACCAGTGTCCCTTAAAGTCCCCAGGATCCACGGTCCCTCTAACACCTTGAATTTGGATTTCTAGCCTCAAGAACTGTATGACAATACATTTCCATTGCTTAAACCAGCCCGTCTCTAGTACTCTATTATGCACCCCAATACCAAAAACACTTAGTTCTCAGAGAATTGCAGGTGGCCAAAAGAAGCAATGAGAATGCTTTTTCAGGACAATGAGTTTATTCCATTGCTCTACCTAGAATGTTCCACTATTCACAAGTCCAAAATGATAAGAAACACAGCAGACACATTTATACCAGCCTCCTCTTGAGCAGGCCCCAGGTCAGGCTCTCTGCCCTCTGTGAGTCCTGTCCCCAGTATGGTTGTCTTGCTCAGCCCTCCTGTTCCTGTTCCTGCCTGACGAAGTGGACATTCAAAATGCATCTACTTGCTCATCTACTTGATTATGCATGTTATACTTGTTATTTTAATGACCTAATCTAATTAAAGAATGCACAAACTGTTGAATTATGGGTGTGGAGAGAAAAATAGTTGTTTCTATGAAAACCAAACTGAATGCTTGGGCAAGACATGATGAAAGTAAGTTGCTATAAAAATTCCTGTCATATTAGGTGTGCGCAAAGACAACTGTGTAAGGCTGAGGGGAGCACAGATCATAAAAACCTGAAAGTCTTCTGTTCCCATATTGTTTAAAAGGATCTTTAAGGTCTCAGTCATCTTTACAGAAAGCAAAACTGAAAACTGTGGACAATGCACTATGGTTGAGGTTTGTGTAAGAAAGACAATGCTGAATTGTGGTCAGCCAACCTATAACCACTGAGAAGGCTATGGCCCTGTATAAAAGGGTGGTATAAAAGGATGACATACAAAGGTGCATGTGGGTGTTTTAAAGAAAAGTGCTTATGGCATGTGTAATTTGAATGATTCTGTGGTTTGAGAGACTTTCTGGATCATTCCTATTAAAGGGGGCTAAAAGTCAGAGAGGTCTTTCCTGACAGCATATAGATGAAGAAATGGGAGATGGGAGGCTTGTGGCAAGTCACAGCAGGAAGCTGCAACTAGAATCCAGGTGGTCCACTTATTTAACTCACGTGGTACCCTTCTGACTGCACATTACCAGCCCAGCAGGGCTGCTCCTGTGTGGTTCCCGTCTCCAGCAATTAAAAGCATAACTATGCTAGCATTGCCTATGAGCTTTCAGATATATATAATTTTTATATAAAATATCTAAAATGTAAATATAGTCATCGCTCTGCACCCACAGGGAATTGGTTCTAGGCCCCCATCATAAATACCAAAATCCAAGGGTGCTGAGTCCTTTATACAAAGTGGGATAGTATCTGCACAGCCTTTATACTTTAAATCATCTCTAGATTACTTATAATACCTACCAGAGTGCAAACGCTACGTAAATAGCTGTTACACTGGATCATTTAGGGAATATCGACAAGAGAAAAAAGGTTCGTACATGCTCAGTAGAGATGCAATTTTTTCTCCAAATATTTCAATCCATAGTGATTAATTCCATGGATATGAACCTGAAGATAAAAACGGCCAACTGCACATACATTTTATATAAGTTCATGATTAAAATGTTAGTAAAGCTGAGCATGGTGATGCATGCCTATGACCCTAGTGACTCAGGAGGCTGAGGCAGCAGGGTAACAAGTTCAAGTCCAGCCCGGGCAACTTAGTGAGACTGGGTCTCAAAATTAAGATAAAAGAGGCTGGGGATGTAGCTCAGTGGTAGAGAGCTTGGACCCTGGGTTCAATCCCTAGAACCACAAGAAAAAAAAAAATTTAAAAAGAGGAAAGAAATATTAAATATGCAACATTTATACTAGTGCTGTAACTTTAAAGTGTTAAATATTTAATATGAAATAGTGCTATAAAACAAGCAGGGAGCTGCTTAAATGGGATTCCCTGGCACTGTGAGAACAAGAGGGTAGCTCCATAATAATATTTCAAGTCTCTCTCTCTCTTTCTGTTTCTCTTGGTGGTGGTAGTGCTGGAGATGGAACCCAGAACCTCACACATTCTAGGCAAGTGCTTTACCACTCAGTCTCACCCCCAGCTCAAATCCACCCATCTTTATGTTTCTTTCCATTCAGCCCTGAGGGAGTTGGGTATGTGTGTCCTGGGAGGCCACCCGCTGCTCAGTCCCTCGGGGCATTACCTCCTCCTTCTGGATGACGCTGATCCTGGTCTTGATGTAAGGGAAGGTGTGCATGGTGGTCAGCACGGTGTTCCTGCGGTACTGCTCATGCAGCTCCCCCCGGGGCCGACCCTCCAGGGTGAAGGGGGTGGTGTACATGAACCTCCGCAGGTTGAAATTCTTCTCAAAGTAGGTTACCCTGTCTTTCATCTCATACTCATCAAAGTAGGGCTCCACAAATGTGATCTGAATGTAGGCCTGGGGGGAAAGACAGGGGAAGGTGGAGATGAGCCATGCTGCAAACACGATTCACGATGCAGGGGAGAGGCATGCTAGAACAGCACCGCAGCAACTCGCCTCTCTGATGCTGACAGCTTCCGAGGCTGGGTGCATCAGGTGAGGATTCAGAATCCACCATCCTCCTCTGCACCGCAGGGGGAGAAACGAGATGAGGAAGGGGACAGGACTGTGCCTGTGGGTGAAGTCAGGTCTACCTGCTGCCCTCTCCAGGCAAAGCAAGCTGATCCAATGGAAGACTCAATGTGAGAGCTTGCAAACTGCTATTCCAAACAGGCAAACTTTCCTTCTCAGAGTGACCATGACACACATATGCGTTAGTGTGACTGGTCAAACTAAGAAAGCGATCAATATCAAGTGCTGGCGAGGATGGAGAGCAGCTGAACTTTCATGCGTGTATATAGGAACGCAAAATGTATGGCCCCTTTTTACAAGTTAGCAGCTTCTTACATAGTTAAATGTCAGTTTAAGTACAGCCAGGCAACCCCATTTCTACATGTGTATGTACCTAAGGGAAATGAAAACTTACATTCACACAGAAACACTCTGCATAATAGACAAAAACTAGAAACAGACCAAATGTCTCTCAAATGGGGAAGGGCTAAATAAATGGTGGTAGATTCACATGACAGAACACTACTCAGCTATCAAAGGAACAGATTACTAAACATGGATAAATCTCAGGTGGGTTATGCTAAGTGAAAGAAGCCAGCCTCAAAAAGCTGTTATGGTTCCACTTTTTTACCATATGATCCCACAGATACACTTTCTAGAAAAGGACAACCAACAGAGATAGAATGCAGATCAGTGACTATGGGGGCTGAAAGTAGACAGCGACTACAAGGGGCATGAGGAAATACAGTGGAGTGATGGACCTTTCTATATCTTGATTGAGGTGGTAGTTACACATGTCTGTCAAAACTAAATATCAAAACCCCCCTGGATTTTATTGTGTGTCCTCATTTAAACATGCACACATATACACGCTGTGTAAAGGGTAGTTAATAATGAAGAAGGAATCTTTCTAAAAAAAATAAAGAATGGCAGTGAGCACAGACACTGGGACACCCACCCAGTGAGGTGGATGGGCGGGGTCGCTGGCCTCAGACCATAAATCACTACTTGGTATAATGAAATCTGGCTGTAGTTCTGGGTTCAGACTCTCATTCCAAGCTCTCACACCCGACCTGGAGAATTTCAAAGAAGGGGAGAAGAGCCCTGGGTGTCAGGGAGGTTACAGGCAGTTCTGCATGGCTTGTGCAAGGCATGGATCTCTGTGGGCACACGGCCTATCTTCCAAGGAATCCAGACATTTCTGTCTGAGACTTAGTTCACTTCTTAACACAGTTACTGCTTTCAAGCCTAGCCTAGGGAATGTGTCTTCAATGATCAAGTATTCTGAAAAATGTAGAAAAACAAACTCTTACATTTGGCCAATTCCTCCCTATTTGCATCATCTTCATAATATCCTGGAAGATGGAACTAAGGGAGGAGTTTGGACTTTTCCTTTTATAGGCCTGTCAGATGGTGAATGGTTCTGTCTCTGGCTCTTAGCAATACCTGGCATCTACATTATTTCCAGCACTGTAAAATGCCATCATGCTACACTGTGAAGCTGACTGAACAGACTTCACCTGTAGCTTCAAAAACCCTTGGAATTTCGAAAGTGACAGGAATGACTTTGTTATGCTAAGATGACTCCTGGTGAGCCCCAGCGAGCTTCCTGTGGTCACCAAAAAGACCAATCATGTGATTAGAAGCTTGGAATTTGGGGCCAGCCTGACTTGAGAAGGGAGAAGGGCTAAGTCTGTATTTAATTAGGTGGCCACTGAGTCAATCCATTAAGCCTAGCTAATGAAAACTTTCTAAAAACTTTGGGTGCCCTGAGTTTTGAAGGAACTTCCTAGTTGCTGAACACACTGATGTGCTGGAGGGTGACACGTGGATTCCATATGGAGAGGGCCCAGAAACTGTGGGCTCCTTCCCAAACTTGCCTACATGTATCAGTCATCGTATCACTGTAATCAGAAATACAGAATAGTACCTTCCGAGTTCTGTGAGTCATTCTAGTAAATTATCTAACCTGAGGGGTGTCTTGGGAACTCCTAAACGTGTAGCCTGCTAGTTAGAAGGATGGGCGGCCTGGGAGTCCACCTGTAGCTCAGTGTTATGGAGGACTGGGTCCTATTTTCATTCTGATTCTTGCCATTTAGTATGTTTTAACACCTAATCAACCAGTAGTTCAACCCTAGACAAACATGATAGCATTTAAATACGTTGGAGAGTCCTGATAGAGGAGGTCACTTTGTGTTCTGTGGGCAGAACAGGGGATTCCGAACCTGATGCTTGATTTTAGCACATTTTCTCCATACCTTATTAGGATCCAACTTGGTTTTGTCCACAGGAGCGGAGTCTTTTATCACTTCCACAAATTCTGCACCAAAACACTGACCATAAAATCCCTAAGGAACAGAAACCAACAGTTTTAAAAGATTATTTTAACATAATGCAACTCTTTGTCTTCTTGGAAGCAGAATAAGTTTGGAACAAGTGCAAGACAAAATTTGTTCATTGATTATTTAGGTGTTCCTCTGAGCTTATGAGCAAAGTTCAGCATTTCCTGAGACATAAATAAAAATGTAATGAAGTCCTACACCATCAACAGTCTGTACTTCCCTACAATATGTGTCCTTGGCCTCCAATTCAAGGAATGTCATCATATTCCCTGAGGCACCTCCGGGGGTACAGCACTATTTACTTTTTGCTTTTCATAACTTGGGAACTTGGAGGTCACCAACTTTCCCATAAGATGGCAAACTGCAGCATACAAGAAGGCAAAGTATATACCTCTGATTCTACGTAGGGGAAACATAAGGGAAGCAAGTGGCCTGGAGCAATGGCTACTTTTTCTTCTCGTGAGCTGAATGTCTTTGGGGAAGTCGCCCAACCACTCTGGGCCATGACTTCTGTGAGCCAAGAAGGATAAAATCACCTGTCTTATTTGGCGGGGATGAACATTGCAAGGAGCAATAAGGCAACCAAATGTCCTAAGTACTAATGGTTGTAAGACAGCATTCATGCAAAGCAATTGCAAGAAAGCTTAAGGAATGAGTCTGGTTAATTGTTGTCAGGAGCTGTGGGACTAGTCGCTTGACCCAAGAGCGTTTTGTTTTAAGAGCTCCCCTTGATTTTCTTTCTGGGTTCTTAGTGCTCGGGCCTTTCAACATCTATTGCCCTTTTCCTGACTTTTCTCTATGCTAGTTCTTTTCAGCCTGTCTTGTGGGAACACTTTGCTCTTTCCTGTGACCTTATGGACCAAGTGGAGAGGACAGGCTGGAGTAAAGGCTGGGTGCAGCCCATGTGTAGCTGTCAAGTGTTTTCTGTACCACAAAGGAATGTGTGACACAAAAAGGACAGGCATGCCATTTTCTAGGGACGTGATTCAGTAGTTTGGCCAGATTACTTCAAAGTCAAGATGATAACCTTCAAGCCAACAAAACTCTATCACTCTCTACCTGCTAGTACATATTACTAACATTTAGAAAGGGTTATAAAAAGCATGTGACATTGATTGAATTTTATATAGACTTGAAAAAGAATACTCATGATGTAAATTTATAAACTTCGAAAACATACACAGTATTTTAGAGAAATACTATTTAATGCTGCTTTCTCTGATGCTGTCACCTAATACCTCCCTATTAAAAATGCCATGTGGAAAAATTTATATATAGTTCAATACTGAATTTGTGATTTTTTTTGTGATGACTCATTCTAACTTGTTTTTGTAAAGTGTATAGTGTCAAGCACACAGAACTACTTTCCTCACCTCTAATCTGTGGGAGATCTCCGGAAGCTTTGTAATTGCAGGCTCTTTGTAAACAAATTCTTGTTCATCCAAATCCCCAAATTTGGATCCATAGAAACCAACTCGGAAGTAAGTTCCAAACATTCTCTTATGATCCTGTTTAAAAAAAAATAAGAAAACCTCTCTTTAGTAATTCCTGAAGATTTATTGGGTTATTAGGTCTTAAGCATTTCTACAGCTGATGTAAACAATTTTAATGTGTATAAAATAAACTTTAGAAACAGTTACAAAAGAAACTCCATGAAAGATTTCTGGGCTGTAAAGTAAATCAGGCAGCTGTCTCTCACACTCTGAATTCTGGAATGGAATTCCACTGGACTGAAGTGTGGAATTCTCTGTCAGTTTCTAGTTCTTTTCTCTTTGATGGGTGAGAGTCACGGTAATGATGTGCTCAAGGTAAATCGGTCTCTAGAGAGGAGGGAGGGCTGAGCCTCTGGGACAGGGTCACTTGCTGCCAGGGAACAGCGTCCACTAGCCAGGATCTCCAGCTACCTTGTTGATGATGTTGTCAAAGGCCTTCTGCAGCTTGTCATGTGTGGAGGTCAGCTTCCGGAAGTCGCGATGTGCTTCCAGAATGGGGATGACTAGCTTGTAGACTTCATTAACCGTCTCATACAATCCTCCCTTAGACAGAGAAAAGAATCAAAGAGACTTTAGATCACTGGACATGTAAGAAGGACAACCAGACTTTACTATGAAAACAATGTGCTGGAGAAGGAATTTACTGTTCCGTCACAGTCCTTTACAATGTAGGCACACCATCCTAGATCTCCGCGATACTTTCAGCTTTCAATGAGAACTAGACACACTATGAAATGGTCCTCTATGGTGATGTTAAATAGGAAGAAAGGTTTTCATATAGAAAAAGCAAAACAAAACAGAAAACCAGGAGAGGAGATTGGGAGCAGGGACTAAGAGCATTCAGGAAGACAGCTTTTGTGTATTTAAATCTCATCAGAGGTCCTCCTCTAGCCTGATGCTCGCAATATATGTTAAGGGAATTAACAGGATTCTAACTAGTTTAATTTCTACAATTTCAGGAAAACAAGAGTATATTGGACCTTTTCTGAATCCTGAAAGAAAAAGAGGAAAAAAAAAGAGAAGATGTTATAATAATAACTAAATTACATAGATGCTTTAGCAAGAAAACTTGGAGATGAAAAGTAGAAAACAAATAATAATATAGAAATGAAAACAAGATTTGATCAGCTAAATACAGTGAAGTATTAAAATTTTTTTGGTTTACAAAGTGGAGAAAGAGGGAGATGATGAAAATGAAAACTGAGAGTGGCTTTCCCCTCATCCCGAATATCACTGATGTCATCAGTATATTTTTTTCTCTTATTAGGAGCACTCAGACTGAGATCAGTGAACAAGGGCAGTCTCAGCGATTTCTGCTCCCCCATTTCTCTAGCTGGCCCTGTCTGCAGTAATCCTGAAGATGACTCAGTTGCGGGGAAGACATTATGGATTCCTGCTTTCTCCTCCCAGTTTTCTTCTCTGAGAGGGAAAATGAGAGAGTGAGAACATGCCTCATCATTTATTGTGTAACCCTGGGCAAGCCATTTCACCTCTCTGTGGCTTAGTTTCCACCCCATTAAATGGAAATTACACTGTGAAATGCTGCCTAGCCAATGAGCATATGGTGAAAACCAGACTACTGCAGTGATGAAAGGACTTCTCATCCGCCGGGAAAGCAGTTTGTGGACATCAAAGTCCTCCCTGGGCCGAGCCCTGCCCCGTGCACCCACGGCGCATGTGAAGTGCGCTCACTGGGCCATTAAGGCTTCACATTCTCGGCAGCTGGAGTCCAGCCCTGCGATGCCCTCTGGACACTGACCGTGCTGAAGAGCTCCGCAGCCTGCTCCAGGAGGCCCACCAGGCCGCTCTCCGTGAAGTACCGGCCCGAGCACACACCGTCCTCATCGGGTGACAGGGTGTCGTCAGAGACTGCAGACTCCTCCAGAACATTGGAAGAAATATTCTGCAGGAGATCACAGGATGAGCCCAGAGAACAGGGGGACCAGGTTTAAAAGGGACGCTGGAAACTCAGAAAGTAGGAATCGGGACGCTGATGCTCTGAGACCGTCTCCCCAGGCTGTGAGGGTAGCAGGTGCGTAGTTCTACCCAGCTGTGTAGTACTGCCTGCCATTCACGGCAAAGGAAATTCTGAGCAAACCCCATTTCCTTTTCTTTTTAACCTGCAGGAGATTTTATGTAAAAGACACTTTCTTCAAGGTAATAGCAGTTAAGTTGAGACCACTCTATTTTAGCGAAACCACCTTCAATGACAGTGAGAATCTTGGTTTTTAAGAGGCAAAGACCAGCAAACAGTTAACTAGACTGTTTCATCAGCTGAGTGAACCTTTGACTTTTGGGGGTGTTTTTCTGACATAAGCTGCTACTACTGTCTTGACTTTCAGATCAAAAACCATAATATGTGACAACAGAAAATGAGAATGCATTCTTCTTAGAAGGTCTTATGGCAGGGCAGCAGTTACCATTTTCCCCTTGAACATTTCATTTCCACACAGTTTTCCTTTACAAAAACTATACTTTAGAGCCTCTAGCAGGGAACGCAGGGTGAGGTGACCCACGTGGGAAACTCAGGTCACAGAATAGGGAAGCACTCTTTGTGAGGGTCACAGAAGTGCTGATCCTGTATTCCCCTGACCCTGACAGCGAGCATTTTGCATCGTAGGCACCTCACCCAAGCTGTGACCTTGGCAGTGACTAATACTCTTGACAGGTCAATGGTAATTTTTTTCTTAGTTCACAGGTATGGAATAATTGCATATGGAATATAGCAGAAATGGGAACCTTCCTGGGTTAGAGATTGCAAATAGGTAGCAGACATGCCACTGCTTCCTACTGCTGTGTGTATGGCAGGCATGAAGGATCAATTATAATACACTTTATAACTTGGACACAGTCTCAAAATTTTCTCAGCCCAGTGCTCTAGTCAGCCATCATCAGTTTATCAGAGATGGCTTGTGAAGTAAAAGTTCTCTGCCTTTCAGGCGGGCTAATAAGATGAAAACAATCAACCTCAGCAGTTGATGAGGAGATAGTCGCACAGCTATCCATTTATATCCAACACTGTAAGATTGAGTTTCTCAAAGTCCTTTGTGATCAGTTTTTCTTCCAATCCTAGCCTATGTGTTATGATGTTTCTGAACTGGAGAAAACATGAGGTCTAATAAGTTCCACTGAAAGAATCAAAATGACTCAAGAAACTAGTACCACTACAATTATATTCACTCTTCTACATATAGAGGAACATATATGAAGCTACGTAGCTTATTAGCTGTCATCAGAGGAAAAAGATGCTGGGGAGACTTTCCTGGCTTCAGACTTATGGAGAACGTGTCCACATCTACATTTGTTAAATAAATATTGTACTCTAGAGCATAGAATTTCAGTGATCTCAGTTTCTTGCAATTTGGTGACCTCAAAGTTATTTTCCTTGCAAAGATTTAGCTGTAGTTCACAAGTCTTTTTCAAAGGTTTCATTTCATTGGGGCAGAACAAGGTTGAAAACTAAAGCAAAGAACATTTAAGAAAAAGCAACAGTGGACATGCATTGTTAACACCGCCCATAATTCCTTTATCCTTCTGTAACATTAAAGCATCCCAACTTTCTTTTGGAGAATCATTCACAACATCAGATGAGGACCTGTGACTCTGGCCTAGCCAATCTGAGCACTCAATTTCTTTGGCCATTTTGATTGGGTCAGGAATAAGTACATCACCCAATCAGAATCAATGAGATGCTCTGACACTTTCTCTGCAATTGCTAGAAATGAGACATTTCTCTTTTCCCTCAGGCTTGAACCTACAGACATAACCTAAATCTTCAATGCATAGGAAGTCTGTCAAGAATGAACGCCACGGAACTGAATGCCAGGCCAGGAAGCAGTGAGGACACTAAGGTCTGAAGGCTCTGTTTGGGTCTTTTTGGGTGGGGGGGCATGCTGGGGATTGAACTCAGGGCCTTAAGCTTGCTAGGCAAATGCTCTACCACTGAGTTAAATTCCCAACCCCTCTGTTTGGATCTTTAGTCTAGTTGGTGAGTACTCCTCCAGGGTAACCTCCCTTATGCAGGCCAGTGAACTCCATGTTTACCTTAGGTCAGTGTGGGTTGGGTGTTCTTTCCAAACTGACTGGGTGTGTACCATTTGAGAGAAGCAGGAATTCACCATCAGCATCAACATAACTTGGCATCTCTTGTATCTGAGAACACCTAGTTCATCATGCTCTCTGCACATATGAAGTCCTCACCTTTCACAGTTTCTTCTACCTTTCTCTTCACCTTCTTTATCCTTTCCCTGACCCTCAGAGCATCTTGTGCCTCTTTATAACAGTACTCGTCATATTGGTGACTGAATAAAGAATGGAGTGGTTTTACAATGTCTCTGACTGGAATGTAAGGTTCATAGGGCAGATTAAGTGCTAAAAACCTCTAAAAGAAGGATGAATAGATAAAGATATGAAAAGATAGAGCTATATGCTCTCATGTAGAGATAATGGACATTTCTGATTTTGAAATAACAATTTTATCTCACCTTAGCTGTCTCATTATAGACAAAGTAACTGGATTCTAAGTAAAATAAGGAGAGTAAGGCTTACTAAACACTAAAGTGAAAAGAAATTCAGTGATTAAATAGTAAATAGAACATAGTAACAGTGAAGGGCTGGGGATTTAGCTCAGCAGTTAGAGTGCTTGCCTTGCAAGCACAAGACCCTGAGTTCAATTCCCAGCACCAAAACAACAACGATGACAACAAAAAAACCCATAATATCACACGGACAAAATAAACTTGATGAATGAGCTGGTGATGGTACTGGGGATTGAACCAGAGCCTTTGAGTTGACCTCCACCTCCACCTCTTTTTTCTTTTGGGACAGGATCTCACTAAGTTGCTAAATTGCCCAGGCTGGGCTTGAATTTGTAATCCTCCTGCCTCAGCCTTGCAGAGTGTTGGAATTTCAGACCTAATATAATTCTTATAACTTTTTTGTTCACTTTTATGTGATTCAAAATGAGATGAAGTCTTTCAGTACTTTTGGATGTGAATTAATTATTGGTTTTTGTAACAGGCATTTCTGAATTGAGAATAAAGTGTCTTTGCTGAGGGCGAAATCATAGAATAAATATTTCTGCTCTTGAAGACCACAAGAAAGGGGGTGTTAGCAATATGGAGTGAACCCAGCTCTACAGATGAACAAACTAGAAGCTCCTGACTCCTGTGGCTATAGTTTCAGTGACTTATTCTGTCAGCCTGGGAAAGTAACTTTGAATTGTCCTTTCTATTTGACAAAGCATCACAAAATCATGTTGAAGAACAATAACGAGAACAAAGCCTCTCATAAAATCAGTCACAGAAATTCAAATGAGAATAATACAAACACTTGTAATTGACTTTTTATGTCTGGCTTGAAAAGAGCTCTATTACTGTAGCTATATTGTTCATGGTTTCAGGGATGGTCATCTCGACAAAAAAGCCCAGCAGGACACTTTATAGTTCTTTGTCCTCTAAAGACTGCATTAAGCTGTGTAGTAAGAACAGTCCAAGTAGCCACTGAGCATCCCGTCTGAGTTCCCTTTTAGTTCTGGCACACTATTTCCCCTGGGTAATGTTTGTTATCCTCAGAAAGTATTGATTTAGCTTTTTGTTTCCCTTCCCAGGTCAGTTTGGTTCTTTCTTAATTTTAGGCCAGAGAGTGGAATCGTACTGAGTTGAGGGGTGGAATCAAGGGATTTGGCCGTGAGGGAAATCATTTATCCAGGGTTCAGAAATACTTTCCTGCTTGTCAGTATTGGTTCCAATTACAATTCTCTGAGAAAGAGTTTAAATGACCTTAGAAAAATTGCTCTCTCAGTTCCTAGATCTGTGAAGTGGGAGTAATAACACACTCCCTGTCTGCCAGATTCGCAGGTTTATTGCGAAGGTCAAATGAAATCATGCATGTACTTGTTTGAGAATGTCTACTCAAGCGCCTACTGACTCTAGATACCATTACTGTAAACAATAATTTAAAAAAGAAAGATGCCAAAGCAATTAGAGGAGGCATATACAACACATTAACACAGGGGTTTTTCAGCCTCGGCACTACTGACAACTGAGGCCAGATCATTCTTACTGGGGGAAATTCCCTACGCACAGCAGACGGCTCAGCAACATCCTTGGCTCCTCCCTTTTAGATGCCAGCAGCACTCATCCTATCACCCCCAGCGGTAACAACCGAAAACGTCCTCTGGACACTGTCAAAAGCGCGCTGGGGTGGAGGCAAAACTGGCCCGGGTTGAGACCACCGCTCTAAAGGAAAGCTGAACTCGGCCTCACCTGAAAGCTGACACTGCCCACAGGCAGGTAGCTGTGGTCCTCGAGCATGCTCAGATACTCGGCCACCAAGGCCGCCGCATGCACCAGGCACATGGCAGCCTCTGTGTAGCACTTCTTCTTGGTGTGTTTCTCCGCCATGTTCTGGAGCCAGGTCAGCCGCAGATCGGGAGACGTTTGGTAACTCTTGGCAATCCTGAAGGAAATGGACATGTAGTTTTAAGGACAACCAGTTAAAGACACTGTTTTATTGCATATGGCTATCTTTCTTCCCCCAAATCTTTAGAAAATGAGAGAAAAAACAAATATTTTCATCCACCTGCTTTATTCTATGTGTGGTGGGCTGAAGAAAGAGCCCTTAGGAAGAGCCTTATGAGAAAAAAAAAAGACTTGGTAAAATGATGTCTTTTGTCGTGGGTTTCTAGCAATTTTCTTCCTTTCCTTTCTCTCGAAATAATATCAGAAGACAAAAGCATTATACTGCTTATGATGCCGCACGGGAATGATTCTGGTCCTGTAAGAAGTTTCTCCCAAACAAGGAATGGCAGGCAAACGTTTCAACTATAGTGTGAAATACAATTCCTAGCATAAAATAATAGGAATATAAGAATACAAGTGGAACAAAACCACGTGGGAAATAATTCACATACAGCTGATAATTCTTTCTCTCATTCTATGTTAAATGGAAGATAGTGTTATAAAATAGGTGCCTCGTTTTATTTTATTTATTTTTTTGGTGCTGGGGATCGAACTCAGGGCCTTGTGCTTACTAGGCAAGCACTCTACCACTTGAGCTAAATCCCTTGCCCTAGGTACCTCATTTTAACTTAGGGTGATGTTTCTGAAAATTCATATATCAATCAACCCATTCTGAATGTTTAATTTCCAACCTTTTTCATATACATGTTTGGATGTCATCAAAACAGTTCTATCTGCGTTACCTCTGAGAACTACACTAATAAACATGCCACGGTGACAAACCCTAGACATCCGAAAGGTGCCCTTTTGAGTCTATCAGAAATGTTCACCTGTACATGAGATCCATGAGCATCTCAGGATCTTCCTGAAATTCTCTCATTTTCACTGTGTCATATAAGATGCTATTCAGGTTGCGGAGAAGTTCTTCTACCTGCAAAAAAGTGGAAAGTCTCAATAATCTGGGGTTTGCAGTCCCCTGTAAGGAGTCATGGCTCTATTGACAGTGCGGAGGGGAATCTATGGGATGGCTTCCCTGGAGACAGGCAGAGATCAGAAGAGGAGGGGGCCGGCGACTGGGTTCTCTGTGGTTTTCAGTTCTGTAAGACCACATGATTCTGAGGCCCAGATGCGAGCCAGTCTTGGAATCCATGAAGTTGCCCCGAACCCTATATTATCTGCTACTCCAACACTCTGTATTTAAATTAGTTTGAAGAAGTTTTGTTATGTGCAACTTGGAAACTCTACTCTGGAGCATTAGGGTTTTTATCCCAAGTAGAGGCAGCTTAGGGTTCCATGTTTCAGAAGTGGCCTGGATCTTCTGGAGGCTTCAAAGTTTTTAGAACCTCACGGAGTCCCTTAATTAGAAAAGACAGCAGAAGGGCAACCAGAGGGGCTTGTGGCAGACAGAGGCTACAAGATTATGTATTGATATGTGGCTCCTGGCAAGTGGCTCAACTACACAATGTTCTCCTATTCCGTCTACCATTTCCAGGCCTCTTAACATTCCTTCCGCTAGACTTATGTCACTGGGTGGAGGCAATGAAGACCTCCATTCCACTGCCCATACTTTGCTTGGTTTTGCTGGCGAAAATCTCTGTATGAATGATGACATCAATTTGCAGGAGCGTGTTCAAGAGGAGATGAGAGAGGCAGGCTGTGATGCAGAGTAGAGCACAGGACAAGAGTTCTGAGAATGAGAACATAACCTCACCGCAGAAAGCAGGAGAGACTGGGCCAACAGACTAAGGGAGGAAAGAAAAATTCACTCATTCATTCGTCATTCATTCACACTTAAGTGGGACTCCAGCACACAGTAGGCCGGGAACTGCAGTTAAAAGATAAAAGACATGCTTTTTTTTTTATTTATTTCACAGGCAGTGCAAGAGACATGGAAGAGATTATCGTCCACAAGTTTCCTTAGGATTAATCTTTTTTAGAAGCTTGCTGTGACTTGGTCCTTCCTTACATCAAGTACTCACTAGTCAGGCTGGTCCCATCACCATTTTGTACACACATTTCATTCTGAGCCCTACTTATAATTTCCCCTTCACCTGTATCTACCCGAATCATATCCCCGCCTTTCAGTCTGACTCTCTCCTTCACAAGCCTTTCTGGGCCACTACATTGTTTAATTACTCCCACCCTTTCTTTAACCTTACACAGCATTTAGTTTCTGGCCACACACTTGAGTATTAGTTGTCTTGTACTGACTCCTAATTGTTTTGAGACTGAGCTTTCCAAGTAGACTCTTGAAATCTTGAAGATGAGACACTGGGGACAGTGGTGGATTGTTTTTTTAACAATTGTCAAGGCATTGGAAGCATGCATGCACTGGAAAGGCAATAAATATTTGTAAATAATATATATTATATACAAATTATATTTGTAAAAGCAAACATGTGTTTGTGTGTATTTATAATTGGCTGATCCCAAACTCCTGCATGGGGCAAGGTAGGTTCACTGGTCTACCTGGACAGGAAAAGGAGTTGACTGCATGGCCACATCCTCTTCTGAATAGGCCAGAATGGTCCTCAACGATCTTCTCAGGTGCTCCTCATTAAAGTCTGGCGCTTTGCCCACCAAAGATGCCAGAGACATGGTTACTTGCATCTTTACTCTTGCAAAGTTCTGCATCAGAAAAAAGAAAAAAAAACAACAACAAAGAACAAATAGAGACACTCAGCTGGTACATAATTGAAGGCAGTAGAGCCAGACACAAACACCTCCCCATTGTTTCCTTTATTCAAGTCTTAATCATTTCCTTTTCTCTCAATGAAATGTGAGCTACACTTTGCAAAAGGTTCACATTACTGTTTAAATAGTTTGAATGGACGTTGCGCTCACATAAATCCGTCAGTCTCCCTTTAAACTGTCATTGAAGACTGGGCTGCCTTTCCACTTCAAGGCTGGGAGAGTCTTATGAAATCAGGTCATGGATGCATCTTTTTGGGTCAAGATTCTCTTCTTGGAACTTTATTTAAACTGCAAAGAGGAATGCGATCTCCAAGGCCAGGACTCCTGAGGTTTTTGTAATCTAAGTAAGCAGCAACTTTTCATTTCTCCTGTCTTTCCAGGACCATGGGAAAATAGGGCTATCCCACGGGTCCATGGGAAAAACCCTAAAGGCTTTTCTCTTCTTTGGTATGGTTCTGGGGAGTGAACCCACAACCTCTGCAGTGAGCTACATTTCCAGCTCTTTTAATTTTTTTTTCTTTTTTTCTAATTTTGAGACAGTGTTCTCACTAAGTCACTAAGTTGCCCAGGCTGGGCTCAAACTCGTGATACTCCAGCCTCAGCTTCCCAGCATGCTGAGATTACAGGCATGCTGCACCACGCCTAGCTCTCGAAGAGTTTCAAATAATTGCCTCTAATACATTCTGAGGACCCTGTCTTTCTTCCATGGCCAGTTTATCTTTTAATATCACTTGAATGTGCTTGCTAACATGATCACGAATAAAAATTCCAAAAGAACGTATCTAAAACTAAGACAAAGTTTTACTGTTCTGCAATAAAGCTGAACTCCGCAGGCTTCTAAGCTTCGATTAAAACTCAGGCCTAGATGAAACTGATCATTACAAATTCTCTTTTAGAGTTCCTCCTGGTACTAGCCAGAAAAACAGGACACACTCCTAAATTCTTAACCTGTTGGATTTGTCCCACAGGTGATAACTTTTAAATCCACAAATATTCTTCCATTTCTAAGGGAAACACACATGGCAACCAGTGTGTCCACTACTCCCAACAGTCACTTTAGGATGTACATACAGATGAAAGCTGCTGTCTATTTACTTATTCAACTGTTTCTTTTAGAAGTAAATGGAAATACCGCAAAGTTTTTCTTGTAACATTTTTCACTGACTTTCTCTACTAATTCTGCATCACTCAGCTGGTCTGAGCTCTTACACTGGTGGCTCCAAAACTGAACCTCATGAGCAGGTAGAGGGTGGCACAGGCTTGGCTCCGGGTGACATCCATGCTGCTGCTGCAGTGGTGCAGCACGCGCTGACACAGGTCCGCACACTGCTCTACTTCTTCTTCGAACAGCAAGTCTCCGAACTAGGACAGACACAACGGGCCATTAGGCATCACTTGGCACTTTCACGTGCTTTCTGTTTTGGGTGCCTGTTGAAATATGCAAATGTCTGCTTGGACAAGCAAAAATCCCAACAGAGTTAATGCACTGCTCTATAAAGATAATGAGCTACATGAGTCAGAAGATAGATTTAAGCAATGAAGTCAACTCAGGATTTAATTATGAACCACTCAACTAAGGCCAGGGCTGTGCTATTAACTTCATTGTTAGCCAGGTTGAATTCACTGGTGAAGTCACATCTTTGATGGAATTAATCATGAGTTTCCTGAATTCCCTGGAAATTACTGGTGACTAAGAAAGAGAAAATGGTTCTAATAGAGGACAGCAGAAGAATTCTACTTTTTAAAGTTAAAAGTCCCCTGTGGAGAAGGTATTCCACTAAGATTTCCTATAAAGAAGAAAAGCTAATCTGTGTAAACTGTGGCACCCAAAAGTGATGCACATTCTCAGGCTATCAGAAATTAATTTCTAAATTTTCTGGCATCGCATGACATATTTTGAAGACTTTCTACTGGGAGTCTTGTATAGTAGTTAATCTCACTCAAGAGAATACTCTTGAATTCTCTTGAATACTTAAGTATTCAAAGGGTAAAATTACTTAATACTTAAGTTTTCAAAGGGTAAAATTTCGAAGTTGCTCAATTTGTTTTTGCTCTCATGTCATAGACTCTCAGTGAGATGTCATTTTACATTTCTATAGTTAGGCGCACATTTCAAGGACTCAAGCCACTGTCCTCTCCTTGGCAACTTTCCACAGAATCAATGCATCTATTTTCTTTATAGGAAGAATTAAGACCTTCGCTACCATGCCACTTAATACACTCCACGGGTTCTGCTCTATTTGAAGAAAGAAGTGAGGCTAGATGAGAATCTTATTATTAACTAAGAGTAAGCAAACAAGCATCCATGTCTACCTTGGCAATGAGGGCTCGGAGCGTTGCAAAGCAGTGAGTCAGGTAGGTGGTACTCTGATCGCAACTCAGCGAATTCACCAGGACCCTCAGGACACCTCCCAGCAGGTTGTCTTTACAGTCCAGGGCTGAACTTGCCTGGGGAATGGAAGGACAGCATCACTGAACACCTGAACTGTGCCAGGAAGTTGGGGGCTGAAGACAGAGAGGCTCCTGGTGGTTAACTCGGTGATCTGATGTTTCAAATTGTCCTCAGTTGAAGATCTTAAGGGTTTGCGAGCTACCATATCATGTGCTCCTTCTTTGTATACAAGGCACAACTTTCCTTGTGGGCTTCAAAACCACAATTGTGGGATTCCTGGTAAAATAGGGCTGCTTTGTGGCAATGCTGTTTCTAAACAGAAACTTATTTACCAGCTACAGCAGGATTAATAACATCAAGGATAATAAATAAGTTTCAGCTTTCTTGGAAAACTATGGATACATTCTGAAGACTGTTATTAGCACCCAAGGTCATGTTGTATAAAGATACTATAATATGACGCTGAGCACTTAAGTTATCAAAGGTAAGTCATCAAAAATATCCCACATTTTTGTTTTAATTTTTGTGCAGTGATTAATTTGAGACAAGTTAAAAGCTGGATAACTAAAGTTCCACTGTATTTCAACAATATTGCTCCTAGCTCTAAAAAGCAACATTGGATCTACTCTAAATAATGGCTTACAGGGGTTGGGGATTTAGCTCAGCGGCAGAGCACTTGCCTAGCAAGTTCAAGGCCCTGAGTTCAATCCCCAGCACTGCCTCCCTCCCAAAAAAAAAAAAAAAAAAAAGGCTTCTTGAGGGAAATGTAGATTTACGTTTTAGGGCAACTGAAAAGTCATTATCATATAGGCTTCTTAGGACTTTTTGGAAATATCATTCAGAAGATGAAATATGTTTTGGTGCAAAGTTTACAGAGACACGGTGCACTGGTAGTCCTTCATTTGCATCTCTGTGGGAATGGTTCCAGCCCCTCCCCAAATACCAAATTTGAGGATGTTCAAGTCGCTCATATAAAATGGTGTAATGTTTACATATAAACTGTATTCATTCTGTAGTCTCTTTAAGTCATTTCTAGGTTACTTATAATACTTTATGCACTGTAACTGGTATGTAAATAATTGTTATGTTGTATTATTTAGGGAATAACAATAGGAGAAAAGTTTATACATGTTCGATACACATGCAATATTTCTGACCTCAGTTGATTGAAAATGAAGATGCAGAACCTGCAGATTTGGAGGGGTGACTGTACTTTTCTATGGCAGGGCCAGCAAATTCAGGGATGGACAAACAACTTTCTCTCAGCAATTGGAGTCTAAAACAGTCATGACTTACCACACCTGGCATGGTTTTTACCCAGTCCAGTCACAACAACCCCTATACCAGTCAGTGACTATTTTCAACTCAAGTCAACCTATCCAATGAAACCTACTTACCAGGCCTGTTCTAGATACTAAACCAGAAGCCCAACACCTAACTCTTTCCAAGTAAGCAACAAGTCAAAGATGTCACAAGAATGATATCTCAGGAAATTGTAAGGTAGATGCTACTACAAACAGTAGACTTTCCAACTTCATTTTTCTAAAAGGCATTTTGGGATCATGTTCCTTTCACAATTTTAAATAACGAATTCACTTTTAAATTCCAGTAAACAGTCATGTCAGACAGATCAGATCAGGTGTTTATTGTCCTCACCTGGATAATGTTTTCCTGCATATCCAGGATGATTAAATTTGCTTCCGTAGCTAGATTGCCACTGATTAAGGCTTCTTGATCTAACTCTGCCTTTGTTCTAAGAAACAAAAAGAAGTCAAATTAAAGCACAAATGAAACTTGGCCAGGTTCTAATGATGGCAATCTATGCACCGAGGTATAAAGAAATCTTTGGAACAGTCAACCTTGAAATGAAAATAAAGTAGCTGGTTCAAGCAACTAAGGAGTGCAGGTGCTTTCTGAGACTGATATCTGCTTAGAAAGATTGTCTAGGTGAAGTCTCCAGGTCATACTCATCCCCTATTATAAATAATGATGACAATTATAAAAATAACAAAATGGGCAGAGAAGCATTTATTAGCTGCTACTGACAATTACAAGAGCCCATCAGATGGTTGCCTATAGCTTTAGAGCTACGCCTGCATCTCACACGTGAGAACTATCTTCAGATCTGAGTGAGGGGAAGTCCCTGCAATATGCTGGAGATACTGGGTGTGACGTGAGTTTGGCAAACAGCAAAGCTGCTAGGTTAGCAGAGGGCGACGGTTCAGAACTGGGGCAGGGGAGATAAGATTTCTTAACTTCCCAAAGCCCACTTTAGGGTTGCTTAACTAAGTGTAAAACCTTTTTTACCCTTTTCCAATGGAAGGCAAAGGTTACAGTCCTGTAGAGCAGGTCATCTACCATCCTGTTGGACATTTCAGGTTGCTACATACTAAGGATTGAGAAATTGCCAGGTGCTGCTTCTCTATTAGGTCTCATTTTAGGGAGTTAGTGTGATTTATACACTAGTCAATCTATCTTTGAAAAATCCAAGTGAAGCTGGAAAGGTATAAAGTAGTCCCTCTCATCCATGGTTTTACTTTTGTGGTTCAGTTATCTATGGTCAACTGTTGTCCAAAAATAGTAAATGCAAAATTCCAGAAATACACTATTTAATAATTTTAAATCATGCGCCATTCTAAAGAGCATGCTATCCCCTTCCATCCTGCCTGAATCAATGCTTTGTCTAGTGTATCCATGCTGTATATGCTACCCACCCATTAATTAGGTAGTAGCTATCTTGCTAATCAGATTGGATTGACTGTCACAGTATCACAGTGCTTGTCTATAGGATTCAGTGCCATCTGTGATTTGGGGCATCCACTAGGGTCCCTGGACTGTACCTCCTGTTGGTAAGGAAGGACTGCTATATTTTGTATCATTCTACACATGTAATTTTGAGGAAAGAGATGTGAAGCGTTAATTTTCCCAAGATGCGTTAGTGGCCCAGCTGGTACCATAAGGGCTCGGTATCACACTATGAGCGCAGATGTCTTGGACCAGGATCACCATCTAGCTGTTCTCCAGTCCCCTTGTCCCAATAATGGGACACTGTAGTTGCTTACATACCACTGAGTGACCAGAAAAATATTTCTGGGCAACTCAGTTGTTTTCATACTAAGGAGAAACTTGCTAGTCCTGAGCTGCCACACATATTTTCTCATTCTCCAAGTGATAGTATTTGTGTAAAATAAGGAAAACCTAAAAGCTCTTTTAAACTAATTTGTGGGTAGGTTTAAATTTAGAGCAATACTGTCCAATAGAAACAGAGAGTGACACATACATCATTTTAGAATTTTTGATAGCGATGCTAAATAAAAAAGCCAAAAAGAAATGAATGACATTAATTTCAATATATTTTATGTTAACCTAATATATCAAAAATACTGTCAAGGAACTGAGTGGGGCAGCTCAGTGGTATAGCACCTCCTCACCACAGCAAAACAAAAATAAAACAACCTAACAGAGAAAATACTGCCAATGCGTACCGTAATGTAATCAATATAAAAATTACTACTGAAAAATAAAATCTGGTATCTATTTTTCACTCATTTTATATTCGAATTTGAACTGGCTACATGATAAGCAAGCAACAGCTACATGTGTTTAGTGGCTACTGTACTGGGCAGTGCAGATCTAGATTATCCTATTTTTTTTTTTTGCAGTTTTTCATTGTGGTAAAATTAACACAATATACAACTTGCCATCTTAATAATTTGTAAATACATAGTTCACTGGTGATAAGCACATTCATACTGCTATATAACCATCGCCACCACTAATCTGTTTCTCTTTTTTTTCTCTCCTTTCTTTCTTCCTTCCTTCCTTCCTTCCTAATTTTTTGAGACAGTATTACTAAACTGCCGACTCTGGGCTCAAACTTGGGATGCTCATGCCTCAGTCTCCCAGAGTGCTGGAATTACAGGCATACATTACCATGTCCAACTAATCTGAGTTTGGAAAAGCCTGCCAGCTATTCTTAACTCTACCAGTGGTTCCCAGACTTAGCGGCACAAAAGAATCTCTTGGGGAGTTTTATCAAATACCAGTTCCTGGGTCTCACGGCTGGAGGTACTGAGTTAATTGGTCTGTGGATTTTCAAAGAAAGAGCTTTAAATTTCCCAGGTCATTGTGATGTGTAGCCTAGGTTGAAAATTACTGCTCAAAAGAAACAAAGCTAAAATAATTAGAATGTGATTTGAAAGAGAAAGGTGAAAGATACCACTATAATAATTACAAAATGTTTTCCAAATATCTAAGTCGAGCAGTAAGAATTGTTCTAGAACACAGCCCCTGAAGATCTGCAGATGTACATCATTAGCTCCAGAGACAAGAAACCCACCAGGCAGCTCATGGCTGAGAACTAATCTAGAGGAAGCTGGCAGGCCCTGCATAGTAAGATTCAATATTGTAGAGAAAATTGGCAGGCCCTGCATGGTAAGATTCTATTTTGTGTTGTTACTGCAAGCAAAAGGGAAAGGTTTCTCAAAACATCAATTCCTCAGTCCAGGCAAAACATGCCTTGTTAAGCTCATCTTTTAGTCCTGTAGATGACCTAACCTGCAAAGCAGTTCTGCACCTACTGAATGCAATATATTTTTTGTTGTTGATGTTGTACAGTCTGAACTAGAATGCATCAACTCTCAGAATCAAGTATCTTATAAATCAGTTCAGGGAAGGTAGAGCTAGAATAAAATACCTAAAGCAAATAGGAATTATTGATAAGACCAACAACTGGCATTTCCAAGTAACATCTGCAATAATAATTTGTTAATTTCTTTGATGTTGTCTAAAATAATTTGACCCCAAAAAGTCCCATAGGTGAACCAGAATGTGTAATTCTTATGGTAACAGCAGAGATATTAACTCATATTTATTTACAAGACAACACTGCTAGTCAAGTATTCCCATCTCCTATGAAGAGGGTATCATCCACCATGCGAGTATCCTACTTATGCTCTGTTGAGCGTGTGTGTGTGTGTCTGTGTGTGTGTGTGTGTGTGGTGTGTGTGTAGTTTCTAACCATTAAATGTTCTGCTCAATGAATCTTGGGGTTCATAGCTATGAGACAGAGGAGATGTGAACTATATATTTAAATATATTTAGCTTTAACCCTCATACATCTAAATTATTATGTATATAGTCCTCTTTATATAAAGGGCATACAGGGGTTGGGGATTTAGCTCAAGTGGTAGAGTGCTTGCCTAGCAAGCACAAGGCCCTGAGTTAGATCCCCAGCACCTCTCCCCAAAATAAATCAATTTATATAGGGCATATGTTGCGATCCAATCTGGATTTTTCTTCTTTCGTTTCTTTGTACGCATTTTTTCTGACTATAATATATATCATAATAGAAATTCATTGTAGAGAATACAACAAAGCCTAAAAAAGAAACTATCAATTAACTATATTCCCAACATTTAAAGAGAATTATTATTATATTAGTGTTCTTGGTAAATTTTTCTTCCAGCCTCTTAAAATGCATTTATCATATGTAATTAGAGATCTGAAACTATACTCTAAAACCAAATGTTTTTGTCTCCTTAACAATTATTCCACAGGCATTTCTCCATGTCATTAAGATTGTTTCAAAAACTTTAAAAACAACCTAATATTTTGTTATACATTTCCCTATTCTTGAGCACTTATGTCTGTAATTTTAGAACCAATTTCAAATAATGTTGACATAAATATCGCTGAATATATATCATTGTACCCCTTTCCAGAATGGACATATGGATTCGAAGCCATGTGATCTTGGGTACCTTGTCCCATTGTGTTTATTTCCCTGCTCCCCATCTGCTACTTTAATTAAGCTATCTGTGATTGCTTAATATTAGTTTTCTTTAAATACTTCCCAATGTGATACAGTTTTAAGAACTGAAAATCATAACTCTTTATATCTTTGGTCCTTGGATGAACCATATTTATACAGATAGAGATGTTTCATTTTCTTACCCTTGGAAGATGCAGTTGTTTTAGTAATACAAGTAGCCTGGGAAAAATAGTTTTGGACTTTAAATAAAAGTAGAAAAAAGTTGCTGAGTGACTCACTTATCTAGCTTCTCATTAGCTTGCCGCCAATGTGTCTGCTCTTTCCTCCATCTCAAATTTTCATTTAGGCCTGGAAATCGGTCATTCCCTAGGAGTTAAGAAATGCACAACAGGAATTTGATTAGCATGAAACTCCCCAAGATAACCAGAATTTCCGTAACAAGCTCAACCAGGAGGACTCAGCACTGTTTCTCTGGTTAATTAGAGTCTGCAGGATGCTGGGAGGAGATAAAACCACTATTGCCAATGTCTGGGCCAGTCTGCTCTTTGATTGATAGCTGGAGACTTAGAAGAACCCCTGCCTTTCCGGGTTGTAAGGAAGCGCATTTCTCATAAACAGGGGGTTCCAGTGCAGCTCTGTAGGATCCCACTGAATTATTGCGGAAGAGAGCATAGGTGTTATTTTAGGTGGCCAACCACTACTGAAAGACTTGAGCTTCCTCCAGCTTCCTGCCATTATGTTCCACTGAATAGAACAAACTGTCACTCTGTTTTACCGAGAGCACAGTGAATAGAGAAAAACATCAAGAATACCTGGGCATTTCGCTCTGTTCTAGAGTGATGAGCTCAGCTTTTTGAGGTCATTCCCAGTATGGAGGGCCCTTGGAGGCCTGGAACACTCTGAGGTCATTTTGGGGCACTGGTTCCATTCTGGGAGTGCCCTGAATGATTTGTGGAATTGAAACTATAACTCTCTATTTTCTTGAATATGCTCCCAATGTCTTCTAGAAAGGCCTTGGCTTCGAAAGAGACACTTCCTATTTCATCCATGACTCACATTCTTGTATGGGACCTTTACTCACAACCAAATTTTCATTAAAACATGACATCTGGGACCTGAGGATGTAGCTCAGTGGTAGAGCAATTTTTTAGCATGTACAAAGTTCTGGGTTCAATACCCAGCACTGCAAAACAAAGGAACAAATAAACAAACAAACGAGCAACCACAACAAACCTTATGCCATTTGGGGGCATTTTCAAAGTTTTTGGTCTCAGAATAGCAACTTTTCTTTAGGTACAGAGGGCTAATATTATATGCACCACGCACAGAACTCCAGACCTGCTATCTTTGATGGTGCCATAAATGTCTCAAGAGAGTGATTTCAGGAGGACATTCCTTTCCACAAAGGGTGCAGAACTGTTTGACAAAAAGCAGGGAAGGGCTGGCCCGACACACCTGGAGCCCGGCAGCGGCGCATCATCTCCCCTCTGGCCCCTTCCCCACGGAGCAGAGCCTCTTCCAGTCTGGCCTTCACGTCCCTCGACTTCTGCAGCACCTGAGTGCTGACCTTGTCAGAACTTGGTTTTCCCTAGACAGGACAGAGGCAAGGGGACACTTTGGTGAGATCACTGTTCATGGGGAAAACTGTCAAGACAGATTACTCCACGGCCGTGTCAATGTGTTGACACATACTACGCAGAGACGCTCTTCTAGGAGATTCCGTGGCTGAGACCATTAACAGGAACAAGACCTGCAGCAGAAGGCAGATGTCCTTGCCCTGTAGAATGATCATATCTATAAAGGCAGTAAGCTGTGGATTTGAATGCAGAAATATGAAAAATTAACGAGGCAAACAGAAGGGAAGAGTAACAAGACAGAATTAAACTTGAAAGGTAAAGACTGGCATGAAGTTGACATAGTCCACGCTCACCTTGTACTCAAAACAGGAGACACAGATGAAAAGCAGGTCTAAAATTCTATTTAACTGCATTGAAGGCAGGTCAGCAATCCATCTCCTAATGAGGCTCTGATCAGCATTTTTCATGATCCAGAGGAAGCAAATCATGAGGTTTCGGGTGGTGTCGGCATTCAGTGTATTGTACTGCTTATAGGGCTGTAAGGAAGAAGAAGTGGGGATGGAAGTAGGGGAAGCAGTCAAGCAACAGAAAAACTGAAAGTTCAAGGGTTGCTAATCTCTTAGAACATAGTGACTACCCCTTCTTTGGCCGAGTACCTGTTTCTAGTACCCCTGAGGCCTCAGGCTAGGAAGCAGCTTCCCCAAGCTGGGCTGCTAAGCAAAGAGGTGTACCTGGTGTCGTGTCTAAGCCAAGCTGTGGGCCTCATACTTGCACACTCTCTTAGAAGCAATGTGGTCAGGTGGATTGATTTAGACCTCAACCATGCTCTTCGATCTCATATGATACAAAGGGACGTTCTTGCTGCTCACATCTCTAAGTATTTCTCCTTCAAGACAGACCATGGAAGTGTGGACTTACAGAAGAGAACTAACCTGGCTGGGTGCCACAAGCAACCTAACTGTTCACGATTTAGCTTATTTGTTACAGATTCTCAAGTGTAACACGGGGACCATGAACTGCTCAGCAAAGGAATTAAATGCACATGTTAGTGGAGTCCTCTGCAATGGGACTCAAACCATGATTTATGTTTGCCTGAACACAGGATAGGGGCCCTCAGGCCCTCTGCTATAATATTTTGGCTATGAGTGTTCATCTTAGAGCACTGAGCACACTTCTGTTACTCACTACATCAACACAAACAATATGTGGCTGTGCCCTTGGCTCATGTGATGCAGCTAATATCCAGGGGAATGCAGTGGTGAAATTGCAGCAAGCCATTTGTGAGTTACACGAAGGAAATATTAGTTTTGAATGGTCATAACTTTAACCCAAGTTATTCTGAGTATGTTGACAAGAAGAAATGAAATCCTAGATATGACTTCACAGGGAACATGTTGTAACAGGTGAACTTTGTGCTTCTGAGTTTCTTCTTTAGAGGCAAGTGATATAAAAGATACAGCCTCAAGCAGGTTACTTTGATGACATGGATATTAGAAAGGTGGAAGAAGTCATAAAACACAGTGTTTATCAAACTGTAACATCAATGATATAGGATCTTAAAGGACTTTTTCCCCATACCTCCCTATCTCCCTAATTAGCCCTCCTAGGGGTACTGAGCCTGTTAAGTGCTGGAGGGAAGAAAAGAGAGTCATCCAGAAAAACAAGAGTTGAGTCAAGGCCTTGCCTTCTCAGAAGAGAACCACACGGAGCTCTCTGCAGACATGTCTTACAATGAAACACAAACTTAATTCAGTTGGAGGATACAAGGCCGTTGTGACACGGGATAGTCAGAATTTAGCAACAAACAGATGAATCCCACCTCAGTAAATAGGAGCCCACAGAGTCAGTGCAAAAGCTCAGAGCCAAACAGCCTCCCTGGGCCCTCTGGGGAACTAGGCAAGCTGAAGTCTTCTGTTTAAAAGCACTTACTCCAAGCTTTTGGCCCCTTCAGTCTCTGTTTGGAGGCAAACACAGCATGACTCATAAATACATGGAACAAGCGCAGCACAAGACTCCAACATAAGGAAGCACTTGTTTGCTCTCCTTTGTAAAGATCTGAACCTTGAACTTGCACCACTGGGACTGCCTGAATCTGAGCTGTGCATTTCTTGCTGTTGCCATAATCCTGTCTGATTTTTGTATCCCTCAGCTCTCAGCCCCGTGATGATTCTTTCCAGCACAGAGTGAGGAGGCAGAAACCACCCTGGCGGCCCTAAACTGGGTTCATTTATCAGAAGAGGGGAGAAGACAAAAACAAAACCACAACAGAGAAATGTGCTCCAACATACCAAGGAAGACAGCATTGTTCCGCTTGTCTTCACATTAAAGTGATTCCCTGCTATGGCCAGGGCCACGTTCTGGTTAATTGCACTGACCCCTTCTTGTTCTTCGTCTGAGCCATTCGTGCGGCTTTTCCCACCACGAGCATCTGCAGCTGCAATTAAAGCATCATTGGTGACATCACGCCAAAGACATTTCTCTTTGTCCTCTACCCAGCACCCAATTAGAGACCAAGACTGCTGAGACACTAAAGTCAGCATAGTGGGCTGGGAGTTTAGCTCAAGTGGTAGAGTGCTCACCTAGCAAACACAAGGCCATGAGTTCAATCCCAGCACCGCCCCCCAAAAAAGGCTAAAGTCAACATAGTAATTTTAAACCTGATGTTTGGCATTCTTTATCTGCTACTATCTACAGAAAAATTAAAGCAGGCTACAAATGGAGACAAAATACTGATGAGCACAAGATTAAGCCAGAAATTAATTTTTCAAGTTGTGAACATGAAAGCTTTCAAAGCTTTTATAATACTTTCCAGTGATATAATTTACTTTATTCATTTATTTTAAATAATGAATAGAAAAGGACCTACAATAACAAAATTAAGGAAGTACCTTATAGTTATCTATTATAAGAAGTTCAGCAATAATTTACAAAATTTCAGAGTTAATCTGAGATAAATGCTAGCTTATTTTGTCTAAATAATATAGATATATCTATATACACAGGACTAGATATGTGCAAACAAAAAAGGATCGACCATTAAAAGGCTATTTTTTAAATACGCGACCAATCACATACAAAAAAACTGTTTGTTCAAGTGGTTTTCTAAGATGTGTGCTAAACACTTGGTACTGATTAATTTACTAAAAGCCCATGTTTTATCGGACCTGACAATATGTACTGTATCAATTTGGACATTCAGTGTTTTAGAAAAATGTGAGTGTACACAGCACTTCATTTGTTAAAAATTCAATTTTGAGAAATAATAATTCAGTGTTGTGTTTTCAGATAACCAGTTTTCTAAACAAAAAATGAAATGAATAGCACACGAGATTATTCAAGACCTGATAACATTATCAAGACTAATGTGAGGATATGTTCTTATTTCTCCTTAATATTCACAAGGACATAGTTATAAGAAAAAGAGGAAAGGATATAAATACTTTTTATTTCCCATGCAAATGTTTTTACAAAAGTTCTCTAGTTTCATCCTTACCCTAAGAGGTAGGCATTACTACCACATTTTTACAATTTATCAAGGAAAGAGGAAAGGAAGACATTGAAAAACTGAAATTGTCAGTGGTCACACATAGTCATATACAGGGTTGACATCTGAATTTAGATGCACCTTTTTTTGAATGACTATGTTCTTCTGCATTTATCAATATACAGATTCTATATTTAAGAGATGCACTATATTATACATAGTTGTGGATTACTTTCTACTATGTTCCTTTCTGTCATCACAACAAAATATCTTTGTCACCATGACCATAAAGTTCAACACACATGCAACGAAATCTAAAAGGCTCCAAGAACAAGTGTTGAAAAGTTCTGATTCCAAGTGATTGATCCGGAAAACTCTAACCAACAAGAAGAGTTGGAGAATGTGTGCTAATGTGGTTCCCTGTTTGGGAACAAATAAGTCAGAGCTCCTCAAATGAAACATTCTGGAAACTTTCCAGCAGGAATCTTGAAATGGGCTGGGAGTCAGATGCCATGCTCTGCATTATCTCCTGATGTTCTGAACGCACGTGTCTTTAAATGCCTTCCAGGCAGGGGTTACCGGGAGAAACTTCTCATTGCCTCCTGCAGCTCGCTGTCCTGTGGGCCAAGCTCGTTTCTGTAATTCTCTTGCTCTGTGGCTCCACAGAACTTCACAAACTCTGGCCCTGTCTCTCAGTTTTTCTTTATAGCTTTCCCTTTGGGACTTTTCTGGAGGATTTTTTTTTTAAAGAAGGATAAAATTACTTTCACAGGAATGCTTGTCTCTCACCTTATGATTTGCATGAATTGAAGGCCACAGGTAATTGGTCTCATTTCTGTGATCTAAATAATTGCCATGGTAATGATCTTAGAAATTAGTCAATTATGACACTGCATTTGGAGGGACTGTGGAAACCTGGATGGTTCCAAGATCCCAAGGATAACTGTCTACAAGGATAGCGAGGTGCAGGGAAGCATACTCCACACCCCAGGGTCTTCCATCATCAAGAGGACAGCATGGTCATTTCCAGCAATTTCCCCTGAACTGAGGGAAGAGCATGAACTACTCTGAAGTGATCAGGGGTGTATGTGTACGTGTGTGTGTGTGTGTGTGTGTGTGTGTGTGTGTGTGTGTGTGTGTTGGGGAAAGCTGGGAAAAGGATGAAGATTATTTCTCTCAAGTTTTATATAAGAAGTTTGTCTATTTGGGAGGGGTGACTGTGTTGCGTTGTGGTGGTGGGGTCTCCCCCTACCTACATTCTTTAATCTACACTGTAATACATACATAGACTCGGGAAGCGTACAAACCCCTTTAGAAAATGTATCCTTTTCCCTTACTGCCAAGCAAAAGATACTAACCTTAGGATTGGCTTCTTGGCACTAACAGCAAAATTTCTCTGCTGTGGCAGAGCTTCTTAATATGAAAAGACACCATAATTTTGTTGTTGTTGTCTGGCATAGAACAAAACATTACTTGATTTTATTTGAGACTACATCTTTGCTTGAACATTCATAAAAGAAAAGCAAAGGAACATCTTATTTCAAGGAGTTAGAGTGGTGATCTCTGAAAGGAGCAATTCTGTTACTGTATTTCATCCTTTGAGGTGTACAGTTTATACAGTTCAGAATACGCTATCAGGTCAATGAATAGATGAACAAACAAATACACAATTAATTTCTGAACAAAAACACACATATGATTATGTGCTTTTTAAAAACTGAATGGGGCCTGCATTTTAAAAAGTTTGGAGACCATTGCTGTGAAGCAATACTACTTATATAAGTATATTAGCACTGGAGTTAATGACAGGGACCTCATTCTGGTAGGCATTTGGGCCAGAGGTACCATCAGGCGAGGACAGGGTAGAAGGGCATCTTACCTGTGAAGTCACAGAGCTGTGGCAAAGCATCTAAAATGATGCCAACCAAAGGCAGGTATAGGGCAGCGATTTTGACCTTGACCTCTGGTTTGACGCACCGTGGGTCCAGGTCATGAGAACTGAGCAGGCTGTGGATGGCACTAACGGCTTTCCTTTGCACTTTGCTGATTCTGTCGGCACAACACAGAAATCTAGAGGTTAGAGTGAAGGGAGTGATCAGAATGTCCCTAAACAATGAGGTCAAGCTGTGAAAACCAAGCCAAAAGGGGAAGAAGTATCTAGAATCCAAGGACAGAAGATCTATCTTCTAACTCTGGGTCTATTATTCAATATGATGTTTGCAAGTTTGTCTTGTAGCATGAGTACTCTATGTCTTTTTATTACTGAATAATTCAATTCTATAGATGTACCACATTTTATTTATTCATCCGTCAACTGATGGACATTTGGATGGTTTCTGCTTGGGGCTACTACGAATTATGAATGCTGCTATGAATATTCATGCACAAATTTTTGTGTGAATATAAATTCTACCTCAGAGTGAAACTGCTGGGTAGGGTAATGCTTATGTTTACCTTCAGAGGGACCCACAAATTTTTTTTTCTTTTTGTGGTGGGAGCTCGGGATCGAACTCAGGGCCTTGTGCTTGCTAGGCAAGTGCTCTACCACTTGAGCTAAATCCCCAACCCCCCAAAACTGTTTTGAACAATGGCTACACCATTATACATTCCTGCCAGCAGTGTCTACAGATTCCATTTTCTCCTTGCCAACACTATTATCTGTTTGTTCTCCTGCTCCTTCTCCCTCTTTTTCTTCACAGTGCTGGAAATTCAACTCAGGTCCTAGCACATGCTAGGGAAGGACTCTACCACTGAGCTGCATCCCAGCACTTCATCTTTTTTTTTTTTTTAATTACATCCATCATGGTGAATATGAAGTAGCATTTAATTGTGGTTTTCATATGCATTTGCCTGACAGCTAGTGATATGACATCTTTTCATTGCTATGGTCATACCTTCTTTGGAGAAATGTGTATTTTGACCTTTAAAAATTGAGTTATTTGTCCTTTTACTATTAAGTTGTACAAATTTTTAAATATATATTCCAGCTAAGAGTCTCTTATTAAATCCATGACTTGCAAATATTTTCCTCATTCTGTGGGTTATCTTTTCATTTTCTTAATGGTCTCCTATGAATCACAGAAGTTTTCATTTTAATAAAGTGCAATTCACCTTTTTTTCTTTTGTTACTCATACTCTCGTCAGATATAAGAAGTCACTGCCTAATTCAAATTCATAATGATTAGCACTATGATTTCATCTAAGTAATGTATTTTATAGTTTTAGTTCTTACATTTAGGTCTTTGATCTTTTTGAGTTAATTTTTATATACAGCGTGAGATAGGAGCTAACTTCATTCTTTTGAATGTAGGCATCCAGCTGTCCTAGAAGCGTTTATTAAAAACAGTATTTTTCCTGAATTGTTTGGGCACCCTTGTTGAAAAGCAATTGACTATAAATGAAAAAGATTATTTCTGGACCCTTAATTCAATTTCATCACTCTATGTATCTGTCTTTATTTCAGAGCCACATACTCTTGATGGCTTTTATTTTATGGTAAACTTTGAAATTAGCAAGTGAGAGTGTTCCAATTTCATTTTTTTTCAAGATTATTTTGGCTATATTGGGTTGCCTGTCTTTCTACATGAATTTTTAGATTCAGTTTGTTAGTTTCTGTAAAGCAGCTTGCTGAGATTTTGAGAGGGACTGCAATGAATCCACAGATCATTTTGAGTGTTACTGTCATCCTAACAACATTAAGTTTTCTGATCCAGGAACATACATGTCTTTATTTATTTAGATCTCCATTTCTTTCAACAGTGTGTTATAATTTTTACAATACAAGACTTTTACTTTCTTTGCTGCATTTATTCCTAAATATTTTATTTTTGTTGATGGTGTTTTAAATGGGGTTGTTTTCTTAATTTCATTTTCAGATTGTTTATCATAAGTATATAGAAATAAAGTTGATTTTTGTATATTGATGTTATACCCTGTAACCATGCTGAACCTGTTTGTTTTATAGTATTTTCTATAAGCTAAATCATATCATTGGTAACTAGGGATAGCTTCACTTCCTCCTTTCTACAGCAGATGACTTTCACCTCATTTTCTTGCCTGGTTGCCCTGGATAGAACCTCTAGTACAATGTTGATTGGGAAGTGGCAAAGGCAGGCATTTTTGTCTCATTTCTGATCTTACAGGAAAAGCATTCATTCTTTCACTAACAAATACCATGTTAGCTTCGGGTTTTTCATAGAGTACCTTACTCAGGTTAAGAAGTTCTTGTATTTCCGAAGTTTTTATTGAATGGTTTTATCAGAAGGGCTATTAGATTTTATCAAATACTTTTTCTGCATCTAGTAAGATGATTGTGTGGTATTTGTCCTTTCTTTGGCTGATATGGTATGTTAGATCAAAGAATTTTTAGATATTAAATTTATCTTGCATTTCTGGGATAAACTGTCCTTAGCCACAGTGCATTCCTTTTTTATGTGACCTTGAATTCAATTTTCTAGTATTTTGTTGAGAATTTTACATCTCTTCTTATCAGATAAAGATTTATGGTTTTCTTTTCTTGTGATGTCTTTGTCTGGCTTTAGCATCAGGGTTATGCTGGCCTTACAGAATTGATTGGGAAGTGTTACCTCCTCTTTTACTCTTTGGGAGAATATCTAAAGGACTGGAGTTAATTCTTCTTTAAATATTTGGTAGAATTCATCAGTAAACCTCCCTGCTCTCAGGCTTTTCTTTGTGGAAAGTTTTTTTTTTTTATTATTAACTCAATCTGTTTAGTTGTTGTAGGTCTCTTCAGTTTTTATATTTATTCCTGAAGTCCGCTTTAGTCATTTGTGTCTTTTTAGCAATTTGTCCAACCAATTTATGTTACTTACTTTGTTGGCAACATGATTGTTTAACCCTTTTAAATTCTTCTAATCACAATAAGGCCTGTAGGGATGTCTCATTTTGTATTCTCTATTTTACTAATTTGAGCCTTTTTGCTTTTACTTGGTCAGCCTACATAAAGGTTTGTACATTTTATTCATCTTTTCAAATAACATGCTTTTAGTTTTGCTGCTTTTTCTGCGTTGTTTTTCTAACTTCTATTTCATTTATTTTGGCTGAAATCGTTATTATTTTCTACCATCTGCTTGTTTTAGGTTTAGTTTGCCCTTTTTCTAGCTCAGAGTATATATTTTTGACATTTTATTAAGCCACATGCACATATTTACCTACTGAAGAACAGTAAATTAAAACGAAAAAAGAACACTGTATTCATACTCCAAAGAAACTATGTACAACAATATTCATAGTGATTTTTTTTATAACAGCCTCAATCTGGAAGCTTCTAAATGTTCATTTACAGTAGACAAATTATAGTCATTTGTATCTTTTTAGAACTTTGTGCACTTAATCTAGGTTATCTAATTTGTTGGCATATTTACACAAAGGAATGCTACCTACAACTGAAAGAAAAAAATGAAATACTGGTACATACAACCAATAATACAGGCACAACAGTCAGCAAAAGAATATGAAGCTTAACAAGAGAAGATACCAATCTGGTGACAAGGGTCGGAACAAAGGTCACCATCGTGGGGGGCTTATCCAAGGGCGGCCACAGGGAATATCCTGTGGTACTAGAAATACCCTATATCTTGATAGGGCTGATGGCTACCCATGATAGTCACACGTAAAAATTAACTGCACTTTACACTTAAGACTGGGGGCAAGTTTGGCGGCTCACATCTATAATCCCAGCACTCTGAGAGGCTGAGGCAGGAGGATCACAAATTTGAGCCCAGCCGGGGGAACTTAGTGAGATGCTGTCTCCAAAACAAAAATAATTACATAAAACAAGTACTGGGGTGCACTTCAGTACAAAGGCCCAACTCCCAGTACCACCAGAAAAAAAAAAAAAAAGAAGAAGAAGAAAAAGAAAAAAAAGAAAACATTAGCTCTTTACTGTCTATATATTATACCTCTACAACAAGTAAATAAAGCATCTAGTAGAGTACTTGGAACCTACCTGTACAGATTTAATTTTTAAAATGTACTTTTTGACTTTCACAAATATGTTACTTCAGAATCCAGGTTAGAGAGAAAATATTAACCAATTTTTCAGATGACCCAGATTCTTACACTATGGCTAAAATTAGACAACCGCAAACCGCATTTCTGAAGCTGTTCTTGTTCTGACTACCACCTAATTCTGTGATCCTGGCAGTGCTGCGTTTGGAACAGGGCACTGAACTTTTCTAGCTTAACACAAAAATGCGAGACAATTTCCAAAGGCTTGAAAAACACTGGACTGCATGGTGTTCAGGACATCTGTGAGCACAAGGTATGAGGGCTCCCGGGATGCCCCTGGAAATGATCTCTAGCCCCTGATGGGGGTCTGCAGACCGAGACAGCCCAGTGCCTCTTGCTCCAGAGGCGGGCAGGTATTAGCGAGGATATTAATTGTCTCGGCCACAAAAGGAAGTATTGATCAATAGGAAGTTTTGTTAAAGGATGAAATTTTCCTGAGGTTTTAGCTCATGTGGAAAAGTCATGACACTATTTCTGATGACTCTCCGGGAGAGTAACTGACAACACAGCAATTAGGGATTACTGTGTTGCCAAAGGAGTGACATCATTAATTAATTACTCTCTGGGGGATAGAAAAGGTACTGTGTGTGTTTGAAGAATGTATCTGCCTGACGACAAACATAATTACAGGGTATCTCTGAAGATACTCCACCCTGTTGCTAGTAATATCAGAGCAACAATTTTACAAGGAACTGAAAACAGATGTCAGGGTTGTTTCCAATCCAAGAAAATGGAAAATAAAACCTACAGGTAAGGTAAATACAAAAGATGACTTTCAGAAATCACTTAAAGCAGTGCTATGGGAGGAGAATTCATTATGGGCACGTTTGACAGGAAGCCAATTTCCTTCGTGTTCTCAGCACCTTATCAGTGTATATGTTGGGGTACTTTTTGTTAAGGTGGAAAATTACTGAGAAAACTGGGAGGAATTTAGAGTCTAGAGAAGAGGGAATTGAAGCCATGGACCAGCATCAAGGCTAGACACTGCCACAGGCCTCGGCCTTCAGAAGTAAAAGCAGGGAAAGGACTGAAAGCCCTGCTGGCCTGGGAACACCTGTCCACAGGAACCCTCATCTGGGGCAACTGCCGCCTCATCGGCTGTTACCTCCTTTGCCACACTGAGACGAGTGGCATTTGCTGCCACCTCTGGGGCTGGGGCAGAGTTCCGTAGCAGAGCATGTGCTTAGCAAGCGTGGTGAGGCCCTGGGTTCCGCCCCCCATACCCCTCACCCTCCCTGGGCTATGTTCCTAGGGAGCTCGCTGACCAAAGCATCTCAGAAAATTCCGTTCAATAAATAACTGGCTAAAAAACATTATACTGTGGTTCCTTTCCTCCTCCAGGCTTTTCCACATTCCTATAGGTGCTATAGGTGCTTTCTTTTTTTTTTTTTTTTTGGTGCTGGGGATTGAACTCAGGGTCTTGCACTTGTTAGGCCAGTGCTGGGTGCCATTTATTTTAAGACACGGATGCTCCTACTCTCCAGAGCTGGTGAATGGTAATAATATCTCACCGAGCACACGAAGTTAAATTGCAAAGTTTATGATGCAACACCTTTTGAAAAATTGCTTTATGTTCCATTTGAAGTGCAAGAAACATACCCTTCTCCTTCAGCATCCAGGGCAGCAGCCAGCTCTGTGAAGAGGAGCCCCGTGAGGAAGTGCTGCTGGCGGTACTCTGGAGTCAGATCGAACATGCTGGCGATCTTCTGGTCCTGGAAGCTGGAACAGGAGCTGGAGGTCTACAGAAGTGCAATGGCAGTTTTAAGAATACTACAAGCTAGGATTAAAAGACTAGCACCTATGAAGCCTTTACTCTGACCAGGCCTTGTGAACACGACCCAGTGAATAGGCCTTGCCACTGTCCAATGTGACAAGCAAGGAAACCAAGACACAGAGGGGTTATCTGGGTTCCCTGTTCTCACAGAAGGAGGACCACCAAATGGGATGAAAACAAAGCACTCGGGATCTGTTGAAAAAGAAATAATACTCCCTTCCCCACCTGAAATAAACATGGAAGATTAAAATGCTGCTAAACTGTGCATAGGGAATTGAGAAGTGCATCCAATCCTGTGGCTGTTGCCAGGTTACTCAGAAAGACTTCTGAAGATGGCTTGAGCACTTCATCTGACTTTTGGGGGCCTAGAACCAGAAGTGGTGTCAGGCGGGAGAGTGTCAGACTGATCAGGCCTAGGCAGTTCCTGTCCTGTGTTCCAGTGCTGGGAGCACATGTTCCACCTCATCAAGAGCATCTCAAGCATCTGTAAATCCTCCACACTTGGTGAGCCTGGCCCTGGGTTTGCTGACTCTCTGGGGCAGCCAGAAGAGGGATAAGGATCAAGTGAGCAAGCTACCCCAGGGCAGTCTGGGCCTCAAGTGACTATCAGTCCAGCCTTTTTTTTTCAAGGTAGTGGGGCTTGAACCTAGGGCCTGCTCACTGAGCTACATCTCTAGCCCTTTCTTACGTTTATTTACTTATTTTTCTAAATTTTGAGACAGGGTCTAAGTGGCTAAATTGCCCAGGCTACGCTTGGACTTTCAGTCTTCCTGCCTCGAACTCTAGGATAGGTGTATGCCACAACACTCAACTTATTTTTCATTTTGAGACAGGGTGTAAATGGCCAAGGCTAGCCTCAAACTTTCAATCCTCTTATCTCAGGCTCCTGAGCCACTGGGATCACAGGCAGGTACCACCACTCCCAGCTTTTTGGTTTGTTTGTTTTTTTAATTAATAAGATAAGCTTTCACCCTTGTGCTAGTACCAAGGAATATGCACAGAAATAGAATCTAATACTGAGAAATCTTGCTTTCTGCTCTGAACTACTGCTTTGTTTGCAACTATGGAACATGATTACAAAATAGTATTTCTGTAAGGTTTTTCTAGAGGATACTAGTCCCTTGAGAAACTTAAGGGGAAAAAGGGCTTCTATAGTCAAATTACTGCAGAAAAAAACTGCTAATCACACACACTTTCTCCTATATTCTCTTCTACCCTGTGTGTGTTAAATTCTTGGAAGGCCTATGGCAAAGCAGCCTGGCTAATATAAGGTTTCCAAAACTCAGTTGATTTTGGAATTCTGTTTTTACGTAGTATAAAATAGTTAATATCAGACAAAGGAAGATTTGTATTTTCTATGAGTTTCTTAATTTTCCATAGTGATTATGGATTCCTTGCTATACTTGGCCTCATCAGGAACCATCAAGCTCAGGAAGAAACCAAATTACTTAGCTTGTAAATTATTAATTAAGATGGTACAACGTCAGAGTAGCATACTTGTCCTATCTGGATCAACTGATCTTGTCTGAATAGCTTGCTTTTTCTTGTAATTAACAGGCCAACATTTATAGCAAATACACGATTAAGATAATTAAATGAAATAGCTTGAATAAATTCTTCAGTTAGCTGATTACCTCGGAAGATATGGAGGGGCATGGGGAGGCAGGCGCAGTATCAGCATTCATAAAGAAGAGGTTCAGGTTGAGGTAATGCTCGTGGCTACACAGGATTCGCAGGAACTCCAGCCTCATGGAAATGAGCGTTGGAATGTTATTGAGCTTGGCTGACAGCTGGGAAGAAAAAGGAGAAGAGGAAAAAAGTATTTGTTAAAAGGTAAACAGAGTTGAGGTTGACAGATCTAAAAAAACGTCCTTTCTCTGCAAATTAAGATGTCAATTTAATACAATTAATGGGATAGGGCACAAGTGGCAAATTCTGCATTACAGGGAAAGCCAACCAGTTTTCATTCATTCCTATTCCCTCCCATGACTCCACCCTAGTAGATGTCCAGAAGGAAGATTCTTGCCCTGGTCTCCACTTCCTCAGATCTGTGATACCAGAGGAAGCTTGTGCCGAGAAGAAGCTTGAGCTACATCTTTGTTGTAATGTAATGTAATTAATTTTACAAAAACCCCACTATGCCTAAGAAGCCACATGAAAGGAGCTGACCTTTCAAAGGGTCCCATAAAACTAATGGATTATGACTGGATGACATTAATGCCCCACTGGGAAGTTATCAAACCAGTTCCCTACAGGAAGGCATTGAACTGGGTAGGAAAGTATATAGTCGCCTGCAGAAAGGTCAAGGAGTTTGCTCTACATGGAAGAGGAGGAAATAAAGGAGAAGGAAGAAATCTAGAAGAGTTTTTAGGGCAAATCTTTGTTTAAAAAACAAATCCTAGGTGGGTGTGGTGGTACACGCCTACATGCCTACAATCCCAGCACTCTGGGAGGCTGAGGTAGGAGGATTCCAAGTTCAAACCCAGTCTGGGCAATTTAATGACTTAGTGAAATCTTGTTTTAAAAAATAAAACAAACCCTGAAACAAGCAATGAAAAGCTGACAATGGTGACAGAGGATTCCTTCCTTTCCTCAGGTGGGTGAAACAGTGGGAGCACCTTGGCTCAGAGGTAGCTCCTTTAGAGGCAAAGTGGGGGAAGATGAGGGGTGGGGGGTGAGGGGCCGCCCTCCCACCCATATTTCATCATTAAACAGCCTCCTGCCCCAGCACAGGAGTGTGAAGCATCTCATCCTTGCAAACAGACATGCCTCCTGTGGACTCGCTTTGAGAGTAGTTTCTGAACTACATTAATTTACACTTTCAGTCACTTTAGAAGTCATGGTGTTGTGGGGCATTTTGCCTACTGAATCAATCCAGTTAGACATCCACTTAATCAAATGCCATCATTTATGTAAGGTAAAACACATGTCCCTCTGCCTCCCGAGTGCTGGGATTACAGGCATGTACCACCACGCCTGGCTTATGATCTCTCTCCACACATCCGACTAAGGCTGTGAAAACAGATGCACTTGTATCTCAGATTCATCCAGTGACCTGGAATCCTAAACTGAAAGGGAGGGCAAAGAGGAGTGAAGGATTTTCTGGGCAATCTGCTCTGGGGGATCTTGGGGCAGAAGATCCTCCACAGGGCAACAATCCAGATGCATAGGATGGAGACTCTCTGGGACCTCCATCTTGTCCTTAGGAGTCTCTTATTATTCTGCTTCCTTACCATGGTGTCCTCTAGGAAAGAGTGTGGTGTAAATGAGGCAAGGACAGTCTCTGGGTTGTCACTGCAGAGTCACACCCACCCTGGTAGCTCACAACAAACTTGAATTTCTACACATTCAATTACTTGAAAAATAGCTCAGACATGCAGATTTTTAGCATTTTAGCACCTGACTGCTTTGCAGGTCTCATGAAATCTCAGTGAACAGTTGATCCCTATTGATAAGAAAGAATCAGTTTGAGGGTTAAGGCACCAAGTAGCTGCAGGTCTTCCAGCTCTCTGACCCAAGATTCCCCAGGGTGCTGTAGAGCATCATCAAGGCATGCAGCCCCCTCCAGTCCCTCTCCCCTGGGAGCTCCCTGCTCCTCTGGATGGTGACTCCTTCCCCAGGAGCCTCTGGACAGTGTTCTGCTAAGAAGAAAGCCCAGGATGTGCAGGAGTCACTTTGCTATCACGCCAGTGAATGAGGCAGCACTCCATGACAGGGAGCAACAAGTCAGAGAGAAGGGACACAACAAACAGGTCCCAGGAACACTCACCTGGTTGCAATAGTGTTTGATGAGGTTAAACACAAAGCCACGGTCCATGAGAGACAGAAGGTCATACAAGAAGAAAGCCAGGCTGATGTTGATCTTTTCTGCCTGTTCATTTTCCTTGAAAGCAAACATACAGATCATTTTATGTGTGCCTTGGATATGAACTCCCAGGTCCGTGGTGGGAACACTGGGAGAGGCAAATCCTATTATATCAGCTACTGTCTCTCTGGGTGAAGCAGTTTAAGTCTGAAAAATTGTTGCAGGTATAATTTAGTCCTTACCTGATACTTTGACTGTCAGGTTGAGTCAGGTTAATTCTTTATGCACTGTGAACATTTCAGTGTATTTCACTCTGGTCACTTTTTAGAATTTTCTGTGTGGATATAATTGAGCTCATCCTTGTATACAAGGTTGGGTTCTGATATTTTTGTGTTCGGGGAGGCAAACTAAGTTAAAATGTATTCATTATCTTCAGTGAGATAGATTCTTTTTTAATTTGAATTAATTGATTGATCACAGTACTGGGGATTGAACCCAGGGCCTTTTCATTGAGCTACATCCTCAGCCCTTTACTTTTTTTGGGTGGGGAGGTTCCTGGGGATCAAATTCAGGGCCTTGCGCTTGCTAGGCAAGTGCTCTACTGCTTGAGGTTGAGCACTTGCCCAGCCCCCCTCAGCCCTTTAAAAGATTTAAAACAATTTTTTTTGAGCTGCCAGGCTTCGTGGTGCATGCCTGTAATCCCAGCACTTGGGAAGCTGAGGGAGGAGGAGTGCCATGAGGTCGAGGCCTGCCTGAACTACACAGCAAGACTCTGTCTCAAAAAACCAAAAAATATGAGGTTGGGGATTTAGCTCAAGTGGTACAGCACTTGCCTAGCAAGTGCAAGGCCCTGAGTTGGATCCCCAGCATCCTCAAGAAAATAATAATAATAATAATAATAATAATAAGTAAAAGCCATTATTTAAAAAAAAATTTTTTTTGAGACAAGGTCTTGCTAAATTGCTAGGTTTCCCAGGCTGGTATCCTCTTACCTCAGCCTCCCAGAGTGCTGGGATTATAGGCATGCACCACCATACCCAGCCCAGATTCTTAATTTATAAGGATTATTGCAGAAACTCCATTCAGGATAAAAGAATCAGTCTCTACCTAAGGAATTTTCCCCCTCAATTAAGCAGCATACCTAGCCTGAGAGACATCAGAGTCATACTCTGTAGTGTGAATTCCTGCATGAAATGGGACCAGGGTTTTTTTAATTTTAATTTTTAAATTATTTCTCATTGCTCATATTCATGAGGGATTTTACAGTACTTCAGGCAATCAGAGATTCAATTTATCATGTTTATGTCCTTTATTCTCAAAATAATACATCAATTTCCACTGTCACTATTGAGAAAATAAAAGAACGGTGTTCCTCTTGTTATGATGCAGTTTGGAAACTCAGGCCAAGCTGCCCAGTCACTGGGATGGATGAGACTGATAAAGAGCTTTCCAGAGCACCTCCAGGGAGTCCTGGGGCTCGCAGCATCTGCACTGGGCCGCTCCCTGGGATGGTTTACAACACCACAAGAATGTTTGCATGTAGAATCTGCAGGCTGGGCTTTTCTGCAAGCTGTGTGACTTCTGGGAAATGTATTAACCTTACTTCTTGGTGTTCTAAAAAGTTTGCCATGAGAAGGAACCCAGTGGAAACTTGAGCACTTCGTACTACACAAATTCTTCATAATGATTGGGCTACATACACGTAATAAACATTGCTCCCTAAAGTATGATAGTTACCTTTATATTTTTATCCCATTTTATATATTCTAAACTTTTATTTTGAAATGATTTCAAATTTAAGGAAAAGGCGTAAGAGTAGTTCAAAGAACTCCTGTGTACCCTTTAACAAGATTCATCCATATTTGCCAACTTGCTATCATCCTTTCTGTATATACATACAAACTTTTTTCTGAACTGTTTGCAAGTAGGTTGCAAATATCATGCCCGTTTGCTTCATAATACATCAAGATGTATTTCCTAAGAGCAGGAGTATCTTCTCTCATATGGACATTGATGCAATAACTTAAATGATCATCCATATGGCAATTTCTTTAAGTTTTCTGAGCATATTTTGTGCTTTTTAAAAAATTAATGTATGTTTGCAATACACACTAGTTATTTTGTTGCAGTTTCTTCATAGCAATCCTCCACAGGGTTCAATCCAGTATAACATATTGCTTTTAATTATCATGTATGGTTATATTTTAACTACTATTTTTAAACGATGTTCATTTTTTTCTGCTTATAAAAGTAGTATGTTCAAAGCAAGCAGTCTAGAAACTTAAGAGTAACAGACACGGTTACCTTCTGAGGTTTTACTAACAGGGCTGCAATCTCCGAGGTGACCACATTGACAATGGTAGTTATGTCGTCTTTGAAGCGATCAGAGAAACGGGTCCTCCGGAAACTGTCCCGTCCATCCAGGTTATGTACATACTGGGCCATGCTTTTCACCTACGGCCGGACAGGAGAAATGTCAACAAGGAGACTGGGGATCTGCTTGCGCAATGTGTAAAGGGGGGCAACTTGAAGAAAAGCTCTTTCACGGTGGACTTTCGGACACTTCATCAGTGCTGGTGGTGCCCAAGTGACTCCAGGACTAGAGAATGCCTCTAACCCACCAATGGTTGCCATGGTGGCAGGAGGTGGGAAGGGCGTCCTCTTCCTGACCCCACATCCAGAGGCTCCCTTCTTGCTATCAACAAAGCCAGGAGCTTGATTCTTTGGCTCAAGTGTCAGAAGACTCCCCTTTCCTCAAGGGCCTCCATCACCAGGCAGAGTGAGGTGGGGCTCTGTCACGGCAATCACACAAGACACATGCAAGGATGGCTCATGAGACTGTTTGGGGTGTGACTTGGAATCTTTTCTGCTCCTGAAACTACAGTAAGGCCAGAAATGTTCTTCATATCTCGTTTCAAGTTGAAACAGAAAGCATAGTTTTTCCAGAAGCAGTTCACAGGTTATTTTTGGCTTATGTAAATTTAAGCTGCAGCGTGGGTTGAGCAAGATTTTGTTGACTAGCTGGAAAGGGATCCACTATTTAGAACACTGCCCCTAGTGGAAATTGTATTTTAGCTTCCATAAGCCTAACTTCCAGATAGATCCGTTATCTATCTATCTGTCTGTCTGTCTATCAACCGACTAGTGTAACACCAGCTCAGTGCCTACCACAATTTAAACTCCAGACCACACTTATGTTTTGGGCCTCTTCCTGAGGCCAGGAGATTCACGGGTCCACACAGCCCCCTTTGACGTTGTCAGAGGTCGAGTGTTATCCTCGTCGGAAACTGCGGAGAGCTATCAAGAAGTCTGATGGGGAGACGGGGTTCCTGTGGCTGCATGCCTGCCCTCTGAGCTCATCTTTATGAATGCGTCCAGGCTAGTCAGAGAGTCACTGCAAAAAGAAACAGCCCTGGAAGCTGAATCGCCCACATCTGCCCCCAGGTCAGGGCTGGACAGCTGTGTGGAAACTGACTTCCATTCCTGAGAACTATCTGGGAGAACTCTTACGCACTAACAGCAGATTTCTATTCTGAATGCAGGACTTGCAATTTTTTTTTTTAGCACTAACATAAAGAGAAAGCAAACAAGAGAAAAACAAGAGGTAGTCTATAAGTGTTCTATAAGTGTTTTATGTTTTTAGAAAATCCCATGGTCAGCCTGGGGAAGACCGAGGAACATAACACCTAGTACAAGAACCACGGTTTCTCCTCACTACGGGGTCCTGTTTGCTTCAGGACACAAGGCAGGTCCATATCCCACGGAGCCACACACATTTGGAGAAAAGACCTGAATGAGGGATGAGAACCAGTTTTTTTGTTTGATGAAAGCATCTCTCTCCCTGTGCTCCTAAACAAGGACCCAGGAAGACAAGGCCTCTTTGTTCAGGCAAGCTCCGTCCTGATTCTCAGTTGGTAACCTACCCCAGCACTGGGTTCTTAGAACTCACTGCTGTATTTGGCTTCTGCCTGCTGAGCTTGGCCATCCTACAAGCAAATAAATAATTCTCACAATACCGTACTTCCAACTAATGGCCTCTTTCCAGACTGTGAGCAACCTGCCAGCTACTGTGTCCCTGGGTCTCCAGAGAAGAACTCTCAGCAGAAATGTGAGTGGATGCCTGCCCCATTATTTGTAGGGTGGGGTTGTGCAAGACAGTCTTTTCTCCCGTGTTGGTTTTTATGCCCCATTCGAAGGAGGAATACATTTCAAGAACCTCTTAGTGCAGAACTTCATGTCCCGAGTGAGTAAACTAGGTCACTCATTTACTTCTGGGTCTCCAAGGTCTGGCTGGGTGGTTTTCCTGAGGCACAGGGGTTTATTCATCAGCAAGCGTGAAATTCACCCAAGGATTGTGCCTAATGTCTCTCCTGACAAAGTAGTTGTTCATTAGCACCTGCCCATCAGCACAATTGAAGGGCGTTAAACTGCCTGGCTTATTGGCAAAGCACAGGAGGTTGTTGTTTCTCTTTATGCTTCCAAGTTGGAGAGGTCTGTTTTGGTTTTTAAACAACTTCCTGGGCACCCGTCAGGTAAATATGTAACACTGTGTGGAGGTCTGAGCACCCTGTTGAAGGCTGAGATCAATTTCCTTGCAATCCTTGGCTGGGGATCATAGTTTCCATTTGCCTCTGCCTCACTGCCCCTAGATGGATTTCCAACCCTTCTCTGTCCCCAACTGGGGTGTCTCTGTGCACTGATCACTAGGGCCCCTCCCCTCCCTCTGGTTTCTGGGGGGTGCTGGCCAACGAGTGGGACAGCAGAGAGGACTGGGCACTTGGTCACTCCCGCCCCCACCCCTGCCACATTGTGGTTTTGGTAATGCTCCTTTCACAGGGCCTTATTCTTTACTCCCAGCCTCCGCTAGGTCCCTGGTACACTATTCTCTCCCCTTGATTCTTTAGAGCTGACAGAGCTAAAGGCTCTGGCAGCTGCCGCATGTTGGGTGCCTCACTAATCCTCATTAGCTCCTGTCGCCTTGCATACACCTTTGGTAACTGCTTTTCAGGTGAGTGGTGCTAATTCTGTCCTGCTAGGATCTGACAGTGAGGTTCTAGCCCATGGAGCTCTGTATTACTGCTGTCTTGCTTGAGCTGCATGTTGACCCACCCTCTCCAAGTGCTCAGATTTAGCAGCTTTCTTCCCAGTGACTCCATCTGTTTGACATAAAGGGCTCCCAGGAGGTAAAGAAAGCTAGTTTTTGCTTTCTCTTTGGGCCTACCAAGTCCTAGGAAATAAATGTGTACGATCAAAAGCAACTTTCACCTTTCTCAGGCTCTTAGTCTCCTGCAATAAGGGGCAGTGAAATAGGATGCTGAAGCCTTTGGCAGACTGGGAGACCTTCCTTATGGCTACCACCCTTCTTCTAACCCAGTCTGTAAACTGGAAATCAAAAACTCCTATCTTGATGTTGTGTGAGGATTAAATGAGATTATGCTCTAAAATGCTTATAGCAGTGCTTGGCACATATAGTAAGATGCTCAGTATACTTTGGATGTTATTATTTTCCCTTTCTCAGGGATGCCAGCTGTTACTGGGATTAAATGAAGGATGGAGCCATGATTACACCTACAGAGAAAGCAAACTTGCCTTCAAAACAACCCTGGGCTGCCATCGGGAACTGCTCAGGCTGAGCAGCATGGAGTTCGTGATGACTGGGAGTGAAATAACAGTGGCAGCCCTGCAGTAAAGTTGATTTTTTTTGAGACAGGGTCTTGCTATGTAGCCCAGGCTGGCCTCGAACCTGCAGCAGTCCTCCTGCATCAGCCTCCAAGTGCTGGGATTATAGATGTGCGCCACCATGCCTGGCGCTAAAATTGACTTCTGAATGCGAGGGTTTTTTTTTTTTATGTTGTCAATACTGTAGGCTGAGGAGATGTTTTAACTCTGAGATTTCCCAAAAGGCAAAATGGTGAAGGAAAAGAACGTGGACTTGAGAGTTACAGAGCTGAAGCTCTGGCCTTCACTGGATGAGCAGACTGGCAGATCCCTCCCTAACCTTGGTGTATGCTACAGGGATAACCATTACTGTCTGATAGGACATTAATAGGTTTCAAGGATGTATTCACAAGCCCCTAGAGCTGCCAATGCAGCCCTCACCCAAGGGACTTGGTTACCCAGCCGAACAGTGACAGTAGCTAGAGGATATAACTATTAAGATGTAAGAATGATTATGGGAAATGTGAGCAGGTTATCAGTAAATAATACAAAACTTCTTTTAACTGAAACATTGTTTTCCTTTGGAACTTTGTTCTAGGAGATTAGTTTTTGCTCTTATTTTTTAATTTGCAATTTTAATGGCTGAACTCAGGATTATTTGTATGGATTATTTATAGCTGGATCTTCCTTATCAAGAAGCTTGATGGTGAATGGGACAGGGTACACAGAAGCAGGATATACAGGACAGGGAGTGTTGGTTTTCATACTTCTCGTGCCTCAAGAACACAGAGGGATTAAGTGTTGTAACTAGTCCATTTCCCACCACAGCACAGAGTTTGTGTCTCACGACCATGCTTCTGTTTAAGAAAATAATAGGAGAATAATAAAGTGGAAGACATATTACAGAGTAAGGCGGTGACATTTAAGCTAAAATCTAAAGAGAAAAACACACATAGTGTGTGTTTGCAGGAGGAGCGAATGGTAGGAAGTGGGGAAAAACCCAAGAAGAGCTTTGAGGCTGAACAAGAGCTTGGTATCTCCAAAGAACTAAAAGGGAAACGATGTGGCTGAATGAGGAAGGAATATGGCATGAGAAGAAGTGATAGATGGAGGCAAATGAGGGAATCATACAAGGGCCTTTTAGCCATGATAAAAAAAATGTTTATTCCTAATATGCTGAAAATGGTTGAAGAATTTTAAATAAAGGAGTTATATTAGCTACGTGATACTGGCTGCTCTGCGCAGGATGGTTGGGCCGAGGGCAAAACTGGATACAGGAGGGAGAAAGAGGAAGTTATTGCAAGTGATGTATGAGATGGTGGTGGCTTGGCTAGGTGGGAACACGGTAAGATGTGATAGCTTGGAAATAGATTTTCAAGGCAGAATCAATGGGATTTGATGGGAGACAGATGGAGGGCTGAAAGAGATTTCAAGGAATAATCCCAGATTTTTAGCAGGAGCAACTCAATGATCAAGGCATTAATTCCTGATCTGGGAAATACCAGTGCCTTTCTACCATGGCTTTTCTTTCCTTACTGATACGAATATTCAAGAATCTTACCAGAAGCTCAAAGAAGAACCAGGCGTACTTGAAGACAGTTTCTCTCACCATGCCGGTGCTGACCACCATCTGCAGGGCAAGCTCCTCGTGGAAATGCTGAGCAGCAACCATAAAAACCAGGTGATAACAAGGCCAGTATAGGGCTGGGGATTTAGCTCAGTGATTAGAGTGCTTGCCTTGCAAGCATAAGGGCCTGAGTTCAATCCCCGGCACCACAAAAAAAAAAAAAAAAAAAAAAACAAGGCCAGTATGCACCAATATTTCCTTTCTTTTTCCCCCAAGTTAACAGTTTATTAGTTCCGGGGCTATACATGAGGAATAGCTCAGTCAATGTGGAAATACTCTGAGGCTGGAAGACATGTGGGTAGCAGGAGATGGATGGTGTCCGTTCCGTGCAGGAGTGCTGGCCTTGAAGGAATGGCCTCAGGCTGAGAGCACTCTACGGGGGAAGCACCCGGGCAGCATCAGAACAGATGCTGTCTGTAAGGAGGACGGCTGTGCGGGGGTCATATAGAGACTGACCACGTGCAAGCTATTTTTCTCTTTGCCCTCAATTTTCTCATCCATAAAATTGGTTGGTTTGTCACAGTAATTCTCAAATTTGAATGTGTATTAGAACCCCCAGATGGGGCAGGGTCTGAAAATTTGCATTTCTATCAAGTGTCCATGGGATACTGATGCTGCTGGTTAGTGTCACACTTCGAAGGCCACTCTCTAGATGGTATTTAAACTCCCTTCCAGGTGGGACAATTTTTGTTCGTGTAATCCCACAAAGGTTTCGTATGGAAAGTGTGATTGGCTGGGTTGTGAGTGTAACCTGTGGATTAACAGGAATAATGGTATCAGCCTGAATTTATAACTTCTAAATTTCTGTGTCCAGGGTTAGATGCTTGGAAAATCCCTGAGCTCCATTTTATGTTTCTATTTGTCTTCAGGTCATCTGACTGTTCCATAGCAAATGTAGCAGGTAGTGAATTTTGCCCTTCCTACTTTCCCCATTCTTCAGTTTCTTCATATGATTGTTAATGCTTTTGACAACAGTTTTGATGGAGAAGCTCAAGACTGAAAGTAAGGGCTACCAACTTAGCTCAGTTTACCTGAGAGCATCTCGGTCTCCAAATGAAAGTCTTGCATCTTGGGGACCCCCTCAGCCCTGGGCAAACTGGTCATGCTAACTAAGGGCAAACATAATGCATGGGAACTTGCATTATCTTACCGTGAAAAACTTAGGATAAATACAGATAAACACATTTTTTATTGTTCAGTGGGTAAGAACATCCTTAGGCGGAAGTTAAGTTTTAAAGTGAACCTAAGGGGGCTGGGGATTTAGCTCAGTGGTTAGAGTGCTTGCCTTACAAGCACAAGGCCCTGAGTTCGATCCCCAGCCACCCCCAAAAAAAGAAAAAAGAAAAAAAAAATAAAGTGAACCTAAGGCAAAAATTAATTATAAGAAAGATTGTTCTTGACAATCATTTGAATTACCCAAAATGCAGTAAACATGCAGCCCAATTTACTAATTCTTATGGATATTAAAATTGGAGAGCTGCTCACAAGAGATGATCGAAAAATACAGTGAATATTTAAATTTTGAAATATTATTACAGTAAAGGACACGTTGCTATTACTCCCCATCAAAATACTCTCCCTCACTTCAAGCACAGTCAGCCCAACATTCTTGCCACTTTCTGAAGCAGCTCTGGAAATCCTCTCATGAGTGTCTTTCATTGTGCTGTTGTGGTTGCCTAGATTCAAAACGTTTACCTTTCATGGTAAACTAAACTAAAAGCAGACAGAAGGAAAAGCTCTGTGCAGATGTCTGGGTGATCCAACTACTTACATCCCCAGCCAGTTTTGCTCCTCTGTCAGTTTCACCTTATTTTGTCAAGTTAGTCAAACTAATCATCTTAATCACGTCAAAACGTGCATTTGCTGCTCTGTCTTATGTGAGGTTCTGCCACCTGGGAGAGGTGTGGGCTGAATTTAATCCAGCAGGTGATCAACTTGACACAGTCAGAGGCCACTGGAAGGACACAGGACAAACAAACTCCGGGGCCCTTTAACCTCATTAAAGCATAATTTGTGTTTTCTTCTAAAATAGACAAGAACTTAAAAGTGGTTTTTAAAAAAACTTTTTAAATTAAAAACTGTGGCTTTTCACTTGCGTCTACAAATGCCCAACAGGAAACTAAAAGTAGAACAAAGCGTGCTCCTCATTTTGTAAAACTCTGGTTCAAATCCTTCTCAACTCTGCACACAGGCAGGCTAGTCATGTAGGGCGTGTCTGTCTAGAAGCTGACAAATCAAGTCTATCAGCCCTAAATGTACCCGGCCTATCTCACTGCCCTTCAAGACTGAGAAAACCTACGTCCAGAAGTCTCCACTGGCCCAAACCTGTGGTCACCTGAGACTGTTTCTCGAGTCACGAGGATTCATTATGGGAACAGAACTGTTCCTCAAGTCCTGAGGATTCTACCGAAGCCATGAAACCAGGACTACAAACATGACTGAGCAGACACCAGCACTCCACACACACACCTTACGCTTGTCTCTCTGCTTCACGAATGGGCCAGTCTGCTCCTCCTCATCAGAATGTGCCCCCTCCAGCTACTCAAGCTGGAGGCCTTTCCTTATCCTCTCTTTCTAATTAAAACTTTTGCCTATACATTGAGTTTTAATTTTCATTTTCACTATGCAAGGCCCCACTGTAGCTGGTGACAAACTGTGTGCCTGATGTAACTTGACTACCCCTCCGTCTCCTGACGGTAGGAAAGGCACGCTCCGCCAGCTTCAGAGTCAGCCTCTGCAAATAGGTCAGTCTGACTGCCAGAGTCTTGTGGCAGGAAGAGATTAGGCAAGGATAAGCTGCTTCTTAAAGTAATTTATGCTGCTTACTGGGCCGCATTAGTACAAGAACACCTTGCTCCAGAGGTTATACAAAATAGCCAAGCAGCAAAATCCTGTTTGCTGAGCTATCAAGGAAACGCACTGGCTAAACTTACCCCTGAAATTGAATGATTCTCTTCTGGTCATTTCAGGTCAAAATGAGGCAGTTGCAAAATCAAACAGGACATGCCTTATGGAAGTCGGACTGTAGGCAAATAATGGTTTTTAAGAAGGAAAGTGACACTTGTAACCAGTTACGACAAGGGGACTATTGCAGCTGAATGCTAAATTTTAGGGTAAGTAACACATAATTTTTTAGCCTAGCAACATCTTCTTTAACTTCTCCTCTTCTAGTTAACTCCTGGTACCTCTCCCCATGCTAAGGTGCCAAGGTTACTGCACAGTCTGGCACCCTGTGCTCCATGTTCCTTCCTCCAGTCCAAAGGAAACTGTGTGGAGACTCATTCCCTACTTGCCTGTTCAATGAACATTTGCCTGTGGTATCACCTGTTGCAAAGGGCTTCCTGTGTTACTCAGCAGGTAGCAAAACTTTAAGTAGCTCCCATAATGATAAGACATTGGGGCCTAGCAGAACGGAAAACTGGGCAGATGGCTGGCTTGACAGACAGCTTTTGTCCCACTGTCCCTTCAACCCATATTGTCCTACGGTCCCTTAACCACTGGGCTGTGAAAATGATTAGGGGATTTTGTTGGTTTAAGAAATTCCACATCTTTATAAAGTTTCTGAAGCCAGAGGTAAGGCTGATTCCAGAGAATTATGAGGAAGAATTTAATACTACTTTGTATAGTATTGAAACAACTGTCAAGGATGACTTGTGCTCATCTCAACTTAAACTAAAAGAAAAGCTAGTGTGGTGGTTGTCAAAGTGCACACTGCAGAAGCGTAAGATGGAAACTTACTAGAAATGCAAATTCTTGAGCCCCTCCCCAGATCTACTCCATCAGACACCAGACGATCAAAAAATGGGGGTTAAAGGGCAGGGCTGTGAAAAAGTTTGTGTGTGTGTTACCCAGGCCGGGAACGAGGCTAGAAAGCACTTCGATATTGTCTATTTTAAAACAATAATGTGAGGTCACAGGCAAATCCTTTCTCGTCGTGGGATTATCTTTGTACCTTTTTGCTGGCTGCTTTTGGGGTTGCAGTTGAACCTGGAACATCATTATTGCCGGAGCAATAGTAAGACATCCGGCTACAGTTTCGATCAGCAGCCTGAAACATACAAACCAAGACTCACAGTCAACTGATAATGATACACTGAAAGGTGACCAAGCAGGCTGAAAATCATTACTTCAGAATATATTTTTAGTATATGTCTTATTTTTTTCTGGTTACAAAGGTGAAAAATAATTGCCACAGACAAATATAAAACAAAGAAGGTAAATTCACATATTAATTTCACTTGCTCCTGAAATAATCACTATTAATAGTTTGATATGTAACAACCTATAGTTAAAAACCAGTTAAGAATGAGGTACTGAGTAACCCCTTCAACATTCTTAAGTCTGGACTTTATTGAAGGAGCAGAAAAAAGTGTGGACATAGCGCCTCTCTGTGGTTTAGTATGGTACTACTATACTCAGACTCCTAAACAGGAACAAACTGTAGAAAACCACTCCTGAAAGAAAGGGGCATGACAACCCCCTTTCAACCAATTCTTTTGGTTGAGCAGAATTTTCTCTCCTTCCTACAAAATAATCAGAAAAGCGTTAAACCAGTCTACAAAAACATTTAATATTTTCATTTTTGTAGAGGAAATTATACAGGTCAAGGCTGTTAATGATACCCACAGCCTCCTTGTTCTTTAGGCAATCAGAACAGGGTGTTGCTTAAAGGAACTTTAAATACAAGGTTGAAGCACTGTGTGCTGGTAAATATCTAACAACCATCTGTCCTCAGGGAGGGCCTCATATGTAACATTTGTCAGTTCCTGTGATAAAGTCCTCTCGTCATGGCTGATTTCAATCTTTTACCAGGATATCATGGCAATGCAGGCCACACCATTATAGAGTATTTCTACCACACAGATACAATATACACAAACAACCTCAAGAACACAGATAATAATAAAACGCAGTAAAACAATTAGGAGCGATGAGGTGTGAAAACTACCTTTTATTTTTTTTAATTATTTAAAAATTTTTTTACTAAGAACATGTATTGGTACATTGTATACATAATGATCACATTCATCATGGTTGTTTTGTACCTGTACATGATATATCTTGGTTCCCCTCTTCCCCACCCCTCCCTTCCATTCTCCCACCCTCCCCTATTTACAGCAGTTTTATTTATATTTTTCCATCTTTTCCTTTTTTCCTTTCTTTTCTTTTTCCTTTCATTCTTTTCCTCTACCTTTTATTTTTTATTTAGTTATTTTTGTTTGTTTTGGGGTACTGGGGAATTGAATTCAGGGTCTTGTGCTTGCTAGGCAAGCGCTCTACTACTGAGCTAACTCCCCAACCCCTGAATACTACCTTTTAAAAGTAAACTTCTAACAATTATATTGTTATTCTTATTGGATTTATAGACAAGATGCAGAAGTAGTACAGAGTTCTATGCCCTTCGTCCCCCTTCTTTTAAAGTTAACACCTTATATTGTATGGTACATTTGTCAAAACTAAGTTGTTACACTAGTAGATTACAATTAAATAAAGCACAGATTTTACTTGGATCTCATCACTTTTTCTATTTATGTCCTATTTTTGTTCTAGGATATAATCCAGGATACCACACTACACTGATTACCTTTACTTTTCACCTAAGAAAACATGGTACATATATACAATGGAATACTATTCATAAAAAAGAATAAAGTACTGTTATTTGTAGCAATGTGGATGGAACTGGACAACATTATGTTAAGTAAAATAAGCCAGGTGCAGAAATACAAATATTACATATTCTTACCTACATGTGAAAGCTAAAAGGTTGATCTCAAAGAAGTAGAGAACAGAATAGCCATTATCAGAGCCTAGGAAGGATGAGGGTATGTGTGTGGGGGGGAGCAGAGGGAGACAGGATGGTTAATGTGTACATGTATACACAGGTAGGAGGAATAACTTCTCATGTTCTTTTGCACAGAAGGATAATTACGATTGTGAATAATCAGCTGAATATTTCAAGATAGCTAGTAGAGAAATTTCCAGCATAAAGAAATGATATATCTGAGGTGAGAGACAAGCTAACTACCTTGATTCCATAATCTTATCATTATACATTGTGTAAATGTATTGAGCTATCAGACTGTACTCCGTAAGTATGTACAATTACTATGTGTTAAATAAAAATGAAAATATATTTTAAAAGAGAAGAAATAATTCATGGAAGGAAAGTCACTGATCCTCTCACATTCTCAGTCTTAAATTGTTTACCTTTAATATTTGCCTTTGTTCATTGGGAATATTATATGGGACGATCAATCAGAGATGTTAATGAATATAAAAGGCAGGTGCTAAAAAACCCCAAAAACTCTAGGCATCAAGAAAAGTGAAAGTTAAATGTCTTTCCTTGCAAATAAAATATATGGTATTCATTGACTCCATGTGATACCATATATCAGCTATGCTGTAACAGTCTCCTACCACGTTAACCAATTCTGAACAGGGCCTTCCTTCAGTGCTGGTCTCTCCACTACAACTTTCAGAATGGCCTCCATCAGCTCACAGAAAGCACACTGACCTTGCAAGCTGAGTCTTAAGTGTCTGACAAGTACTATGGGCTGTGGGAGTAGCTGCTTTTGTGTTGTTTTTTCAAGTTCTAGTTAAAAATTAGAAAAGCCTTTACAGTCTACAGTTGGGAGGAATAAGTTCTATGTTTTGTTGCACAGTAGGGTGATTATGGCAAATGACACTGTATTGAATATTTCAAAATATTGGTTAGCAGAGAGGATTTTGAGTGTTCCTACCACAAAGAAGTGATACATGTACAAAGTAATGGATGTGCAATTTTTTTTCGTGGTACTGGAGATTGAATGAAGGGCTTTTGCAGAGAGCTTTATCCCCAGACCTTTTTGGTTTTTTATTTTGAGAGAGTCTTGCTAATTTGCTCAGGCTTGGCTGGAGCTTGTGATCCTCCTGCCTCAGCCTCCCAGAATGCTGTAATTACAAGCATGAGCCACCACATCCAGTTAATATCCTGATTTAATCATCACACAATGTATACATGTACCAAAACATCACACTATAGCCCATAATTATGCATACTTTTTACATGGCAATTAAAAATAAAACCAAATTAAAAATGTGTGCCACCTCCAGGGTTTGATATGTTCCCTACCTTTGAAGACATGATATTTTTAACCTCTTCATCAGCAGCAGAGTGTGTCCCCACGAGGTCTGGGTTACTGCTGCTCATCACCCGGGCCTGTAGCAGCTTGGAGCTCACAGCAGCAGCAGATGTGCGTCCGTACGTGTGGTAGCGGGGGTCAGGGAGGGAGGCGGGACCACCTGCACCCCACCAGGCAGAGACAAGTCAACAGAGAGGCCAGAGTCACGTTCAGAGCTTGGGAAGGAGGAGCGGCAGGTAGTGGAATGAAAGCCTACCAGGCGAGCATTTGGTATTAGAGTCTCATTATCAAAACCTGACAGTGGGCAGAGTGGCAATGTTTTGGCAAAGGAGACAGACCACGAGACTGTAGGAGTGGGTAAGGACTGGGTGAACTGGAGGTGTGTGCCTCTGCTCCAGCCTATTATCGCCATGGGGGAGCAGAACCCATGGTTTCTGAATTCTAAAGAAAAGCTAAAAATTAAATATTTTTAATAGATCAGTATTTAAAAGATCATAACTTTATAAGCCATTGAGAAAGGTTTTCAGAGATTCAAAATCCATGGAGTTTCTGGGTGGGTCTGGTGGCACACACCTGTAATTATAATACTCTGGGAGGCTGAGGCAGGAGAATCACAAGTTCAAGTCCAGCCTGGGCAACTTAGTGACTTAGCAAGACCCTGTCTCAAAATTAAAAAAAAAAAATCCAGAAGCCCATGGCGTCATTTGAATCTTACGAGGATGCACATATACAATGTTAAGGATGTTCTTCACCTGTCAGTATTTCTGAAGAGTTTCCACCAGAGTTTTAAAACTCTACTGAAGTTACAGATTCAGGAGACATAGGCCGCCCAGACTAATAAGGTTCCAAATTTATTTTGGAATGTGGGTGTGGAATTTTGTGATCTCATTGATGATACTTTTTAAATCACACTGACCACAAGTTCTGTTTCATTGTTACCTAATGTAAATGATTAAGAAGAATAATAAAATAGATTATTATTGTTTTCAAAAAGTCTAGTTTGCAGGAAATAAGTGATTCCTTATTCATCGAGTGATAAAGTTGAAGAGTTACTGCTATCAACCACCACTGCATAGATACTGTCTTCCCTATTATTATTGCCCCAGTGTCCTAGGCATTAGTCTATACTTCTCCATATTTTAAAAAGATTCTCAACTGAATTGCAAATTGGCAGCTGAGTAAAGACTACTGAGGTATTATCAAATAGGCAAACAAAATAAGTGCTTAGAGCATAAAAAGAGGAAAGAAGGAAGGAAAATCTAGAAAGAAACATTAAATCTCAGCACTCATATACATGTTGCATTCTGAAAAGTACAAGTGCTCTGTTTGATCTCGAATTACATGGCAGTGGGGTTGGCACAGGCTTCCCCAGGGGCAGCGCTACCTGACTTGTGTGCTTCTCTGTGTAGCTCAGGCAGGCGGAAAACGTAGTGCACGTAGGAGGCCAGCAAGCAGTTCCTCCCATGCTGGTCCTTGCTCAGGTCCTTGCTATTGTGCAGGCTGTTGGCAATGGCCACCACAGACTCGAAGGCAAACTGGGAGAAGTTGGCTGAGGGACCAAGAGAAACATAAACCAGCAGTGAACAGTGTCCCAGCCGGGGACGATGAGTCTGGACCACTGACCACCTTAACTCGGCAGGCCTGGGCATGACCGGGGCAGGTGAGTGTCAGTCAGCAGCAGCTGGTTGGTCAGCTCTGCTTCCCACAGACCAGCCACCTTCCCTCCTTTCACCTTCCCCTCCTGCTGGCACACCGGGTTCTCATGACCAAGATGCGTCTGGATGTCTTCCCTGTCTAAACTCTGCTGTATACTGGGCCTGTGCAGGGCGGTCTACAGGCTGACATCATCCGTATCATGTAGAGTCTGTCAGAAATGCAGCCTCACAGGCCCCACCCCAGAAGGGCTGAATAAGACTCTGTATTTCAACAAGATGTGCCTGGGATTTGAGGCCATGCTACAATTTGACATGAGCTGCTGCACAACACAGATTCTTGTACAAATTAATCTAAAAATGCCTGTGTACTACGTCATCGCCCATAGTGACCTCCCACAAACAACTGATGCCCTGTCTGCACCCTCTTATTCTGGTGTGCTAAGCCCTCCGCAGTTTCGCTCCAATCTACTATTCCAATCTTGTACCTATTTCTGCTCAAATTCAGCTTCCCTTCCAGTGAGGAAACCACCATTGCATGTCCCATTGCATGTCTGCTCTTTCCTTCCTCTGTGACTTCACTCATGCTGTTGTCCTCATCTGCACAGCCTTCCTTGCTTCTGTCTACAGAACCAGTGCAAGCACCATCTCCTCCATAAAGCCTCTAATACAGGGCTTGCGTGAATCTGAATTAGACTCACTCAAGCAACAGAGCATTTAGGTACTCAGCATTCTAAGGTTGTTCCATTTGAACCAGCTGTTTCTGGTAGAAAACCCAGTCTCTCTGTGAAGGCTGGAAACCCTTCGTGGGGCAGGCACATTTCTCATACTCTCTTGCCTCCACTGTACCACCTTAGAGTGTCAGAGTAGGCTCTGAACAAGTCCTTGAAGATTAAGTCCTTTCACTTTGATGGCCAAGAAAACACTTTACTAGTTAAAACAAAAATGTCTTAGAGGTAAAATAAATCTACCAGTTACCAGGTATTATGGCTTATACTTAGATGTCTCCCCAAAGCTCATGCACTCATAGGTGGGGCTTCTGGGAGGAGACTGGATCATGGGTGTGTGATATTCATCACTGGATTAGTCCTTTGATGGGCTTATGGTTTATAGCTGGGTATGATGTTGGGAGGTAAAGCCTGGTACAAGAAGGTCACTGGGTCACTGTGGGCGTGGCCTAGGAGAGTATACATCCCTCCTCATCCTTGGATCCCTCTCTTCTGCCTGCCCAGCCATGAACTGCTTGTCTACAGCCATGCCCCTCTGCCGTGCCACCCTGCCTTGGAACCAGCAGATTAGGGACTGAAATCTCTACAAAGTGTGAGCTTTTCTTTCTCTTCTTTCTCTTTCAATTTAAATTCTTTAAAAAGCAGTCATGGATTGGCCTCTTTGGAATCTACACTATGAGTGCACAGAAAGCCCACATACCCCCTGGATTTCTGGAAAGCTGTGCCTTACTACGCAGCACGCTGTCAGCCTGCCCTGGCTGTCCCCACCTCCCCCAGCCCGCAGGCCTCTACCTGTCTGGCCGGCGATGACCATAGGTTGCACAGCCAGCTGGAAGAGCTTGTCCAGCACCAGGTGCAGGAAGAGGACGAGAGGTTCCAGGCGGGAGGAGTTCAGGCAGATGATGCTGAGCTTTAACTCATGCTCCAGCGCGTTCTCAGTGATCTTCTGGTCCAGCACGCGGATGGGGAAGGTCACCTGGCTCTCCAGGCAGTGACAGAGGGTGAAGAACTTTTCCAGGTGGTTGTCCTGGGAAGGCAAAAGCCAGGGGACCCTCTTGGAGTCTCATCCCACCAACATTCACCCAAGGGCTCATGAAGACAACCCAACACCCGGGAAGGGTGCAACCTCTTAGCCAGGGGTTCAGGTCACGGATACTTCAGACTGAGGGACTGAACTTCTTTGTAGAAATCAGTGCACAAAATAGGACTTTTCAATAATTATTCACTAAAGAAAAATTAATTCAGTTTCCGACACAGTCTATAGCATAGCAGGTAAACATAATGGCAAGAAAGAGTCTAAGCAAACACATAACACAGTGGAGAAAACACAGAAAAGGAGAGAATATGGATTTTTTTTTTTAAAAAAGCTGGCAAAATGGCAGAAACAAGATAACAGCTGAAAAGTGTTCCAGATCAAGTCTCCCTACAAGGTTTGTCAAACAACAGAGCAGTAGCAGCTTCCTTCATTTAGGCACTCAACATTTTCCAAAGGTCTTTCCATCTAAAGGACAAATGAAACCTGAATAGGCTTGTAAGTCCCCACTAAGAAAGAACAGAAGGTTAGTCTTCATCTTTCCATAGACAAAGACGTGCACTGATCGTTTACTGGCCAGTCCTTGGAAGGCTTCTCTGCTGCCCTTCTGCCTTCATTATTAGCTGGGTTTGATTCAAAGTTGGCCTTGGCGTTCCTTACCTGGGTGTGAATGGAAGAAACAGCTTGCACTTCGATGTTAAATACTCCCTTATGTCCTTCAGCCCACTTAATGGGAGGATTCTGTAAAGGGACTTTCTATGTTAAAGATAGGGGGAAAAAAACACAACAACAACAAAGATTAGCAGTCCAGTTCCCTTTTCTGACTACTAACAAGTGGTGCAAAGCAACTTGACTTTAAATGTCTGGGTCCTACAGTAGAAAACTACCCCCAAAACTACTATTTGGAGTAGACCTGGAGTCAGAAGCCTTGAGTTCAAGCTCGATTCTGTGCTAAGCTCATTATTTTCACTCTGACAAGTCAACCACACTCTCTGGGCCTCAGTGTTCTTGTGTTGTAAGGAGAGGGCAGAGCTGTCACCGGTCCCTGAGCCCATCCAGCACTGATGAGCTCTGATTCTAGGACCCGAAAAGGAACAGCATTTGCGAGGGCTTCTGCAAGGTGCTGTCCATCCAAATCATGAAGAGTAAGCAGGCAGCATATGTGAATACCGTCAGTGGACTCTCACAAGGCTGTAAGGAGAACCATTTCAGTCTAAAGCCAGGTGTGAGCTGTGGCCTGCGGCAAAGGATGCTTCTCTCTCCAGGGGAAAAAAGGAAGAAGAAAATGGTCCAGGCAGTGAAAGTGGATGGAAAAAGAGTGGGGAAGAAAGTTCACTGCAAAACTGGATCTAAATTCAAACTCCTGGGAAATTCTTCAACTTAAAAACTGAAAGGGAAGCAAAAGGAGCACCTACAAATGAGAAGATCCTAAAAGGCACAACAAGCAACAGCAACATGCGTGCCTCCTCTGGATCCCGATTCAGAGAAGCACGTACAAAAAAAATACGACCTTCACAGGATCACTGGAAACTGACCACGGGTGGGATACTTGGTGATATCAAGGGGTTGTGGATAATTTTTGAGGTTGACAATGTTTCATGATACTTACAAACAGAAGCCTTAAAAACAAAAACCAACAAAAAACCAGAGCCCTTATTTTCAAGATACATACTGAACTATTTATAAATGAAATGATACGATGTTTAGTATTTGCTTTAAGATAATGCAGCACTCACTGATGGAAATCTACACCAAAGGGACCAAGAGCATGACGGCAGAAGCAGGCATGGCCAGGAGGACAGCCCACAGGGCTGTCATTATTTCCTTTTCTTTTCCTTCTGGTAATCTTTCTCTCTCTCTAACCCTCCCTCCCTCTACCTCTTTCTTTCCTTCCTTACTTCCTTTCTTTCTCCTTCCTTCCCTTCCTCCCTCCTGTCTTCCTTCCCTCCTTCCTTCCTTCCTCCTTCCTTCCTTTCTTTCCTTCCTTTTCTTTCTTTCCTTCTTTCTTTCTCTCTTTTCTTTCTCTCTTTCTCTCTCTCCTTCTCTCTCTCTTTCTTTCTTTCTTTCCTTCTTTCCTTCTTCTTTCTTTCTTTCTATGAGACAAAGTCTCACTAAGTTGCTCAGACTGAGCTTGAACTTCTGCTCTTCCTGCCTCAGCCTCCCAGAGTGCTGGGATTATAGACATATGTCACCACACCTAGCTTGGGGCTGTCTTTAAATAAGTGTACTATGAAGCAGGCAGTGTGGGCAAGAGGAACTACAGGATACAGGATACAGGGGGCTGGTTGTTGGAATTGGGATCGCTAGAGGAGTAAAAACCCCAGTATCTACCTGGGCTGCGATAAGTGACCCACAGGAGAAATGGATGGACTCTGGCCTAGAACCCTTTTCCAAGGATACTTGCTGGAAGCAGCCATTATCACAAGTGGGCTCAGTTTGTCTCCTCGTATATAATACATTATCCCATGAATTCTTCTGTTGTAGATAATCCAAGTGTTGCCTTGGCTACAGGTTGCATCTACCAAACATGCTGACATCTAAATGAATGTGGTTTCCCCCACAGCCAGGTATTTCTACTGCCATCACAACAATGTTCTCTCAGAACACACAGTTTGAGAAGAGATGACCACTCCGGGAAACACGGTGAGCACTGCTGGTCACATGTAAGAGGACAAGAAGTGGGTCTAGGAAGGTGACGCAAGGCCACACGCTGGACAAGAAGGAGCCAAAGGCTAGCCTGCAGTTACCTCGGCTGAATGCATGGAGTAGTTGGGTGGCAGCTTTTCCAAGGCAACGGGGAGACAGTAGGACCCAGTTTGAAGACGTTCATTTAAGAGAATTGGCAGCCACTGAAACAGATGATGCAAAGAAGAAAGTGGTATTTATTACCGCATATAATTCTAGCAATTTATCTAGCTCACGATAATCAAATGCAACTAAACAATGATTAGATATTGACCAGGTCTCTTTTTGGCAGTAATTTCTGTCCAGGTGTTTGCATTTTAAATTCCTTGAGAGTTCCCACGATAGTAATATCAGTGACTTACTGCTTTCAGTGACAAGGTAGTAGCATTTTTCTTTATAGCTAGTATTTGCCTGTGTCTGAACATTGTGTTCATTTTAACTTTCATATTTTCTAAAGAAATACCTTTTTTCCCTTGAGAGATAAAGAGGTAGTTGTTCCAAATGTGAAGCACATACATTAAATTTGGTAAATATGAACACTGCAATGCTATTTTTTAAATAAGTGAGTATTCTTTCACTATTTATCACCCACCAGCCCTTCACTTGTGAAACTTTAATTTGCTAGGTCAGGCCATTTCTGGTCTTCACTATAATCTGGTTTAGCACATTTTGCTACTTCTGACAGGAAAAAAGCTAGTGAGTAGAATAGAATATCGTTGCTTATCTCTGCAGGGACCTTGGCTGCATCTGTGACTGCAGTGTGAATCAATTGGCAAGTTAAAAACAACTCACCGAATATCCCAGGAGACTTTCTACAGAGGCTCCTTGCTTCTGCTGACAGCTGACATGATAGAAGGTGAACAGGAGGTGATGATTTACTGTGAGCTTAGCAGGGAGCTTAATTTTCACTTCTTCATAAAAGTCAGGAGACCTGTTTCCAAAGCACATTATACACAAATAATTTTTAGCAAGAAGGATGACTTCTCTGACTGCCAATTGCAATGCCATGAACTCTTTGCTCTGTAGTTTGCCTGTGTGGTACTGAATTTTCATCTTATATTACTCTGCTCCTAAGCCAGAAGTCCCTGAGACCAAGCTTATATTACGGGATATACTTCACTTACATAAAACTGCGCACAAACTAAAGGCTTTGTCAGAGAAAAAGAAATTCCTGAACATAATGGAAAGACCCAACAACTTAATCTGAGAAGGTGATGAGCATCAGAGTCCTGCTACAACCTCTTTTCCCACCTCTACCCCAAGGGCAGGACCTGGCACGGGGCTGCACTCATCAAAGGACTGGAGAAACAAATGGATGATACAGGAAGAAAAAGGAAGGGGCTTTAGAGAATCATAAAGTCCCAGCTACATTGCTAAGGGCTTCACGCACAATACCTCACTTAATACTCATACCATATCTGGCCGGTGTTTAAATGAAGTACCCAAATGGGCCTAGGATATCAGGCCAGGATCAAACCCAATTCTATCTGACACTGTACAGACAGCCTTGCCATCCCATGAAATGTGATTGGCAGTTCTGACACTATCCATCGCATCACTCAATTTACTGACATATTAGTGAGTGTTTCACTTTGCCTTTGGTCAGGTGAAAGAGGTAGTGAGGCAGGCGAGGAGCAGCACACAGATGATAAGGAAAACACCAGGGCGAGCTGAGCTTTGCTGCTGGCCTCCGCTGGTATCTCAAGGCAAGTTAGGAAATGTATTGCCTTATTTAACATTACAGTATACAGTCTCCCCGCAGCATTAGTATTAGACGTGAAGGTTCCAGAAAAGTAAAAATCATACTACATTTCTGAAGATATTTTCTTCTCCCAGTCTTAATTAATAGCAAAAAGTGCCCCTCCAACATTGAATTAGGGAACTGGCAATAAATTTCTGCTGTCCCTTGGCCTCTGGACTATAAAAACCAGTAAGAAGAGTCACTTGGGGAATTCAGAGAAACCTGAAATAATGCTAGTATACATTCAGAACTCCAAAATATACTTACTTATTATGGTATGTAATGGCTGTGTACAATTCCTGCAGAAATTCAGGCCCACTGGACTTTCCAAAGATGACCTATTCAACAACATAGAAAGGACCAAATGCACAGTGACTCCTGAGTACATCAAATCGACTACCATCAGGGCAAGAGGAGGCTCTGGTCTCATAGAGCTCTACTTCAGAGGCTGAGAGTGCAGATTGTAAACTGGCCTCACCATACAGCAGAAGAACTGGCTCTGGAGAGTAAACTGAGACTCCAGGCACTGTATTAGTTCTCAAGGGCCACTAATAAAACAAGGGCTCTCTTCACTTGGTCTCATTGACTATACGGTCTACATAAGGAGAAAGTCACATGATTTTGCCCTTGGAGAGATTCCTGGCTTTAGATTTCATCCATGGGAATTGGTGCAGGAAAGGCAGCCCACCCTGGCTCCAAGTAAATATTATCTCTGTTTTTACCGGCAATGCATTGCTGGGGTCTTCTCCACACATGAACTGAATTTTTATTGTGATGTTACGAGCAGATGCTAGTTTGTTAGCAAAGTTCAGCCTCTGTGGGTAGACATAGAGAAGATTTCTGGAAAAGAAAAGAAAGAAGACTAATGAACAAGATCTAGAGTTTACTTTAACTAACTTCAGTGAATGCCCAGGCCTGTGCTCAGGGGCTGATTATCCCAAAGGACTTTTTCCCTTCAGAAGTGAGTTGCTGCTGGAGGAAGGGAACGAGTTACTGTTGGTTCTTCTCCCTGGGCCACAGTCACCTGATTAAAAACCCAACACTTTTCTCTGTTTGACACACAGAAAGATGTATTTTCTGTCATTTAGAAAGTCTTAATGTCTTGGAATGTAGACATGTTCAAAGAGGTAATTGTATATCTGAGGCACAGATAAGATAGCAAAACAGGTTCAGCTTGTTTCAAATTAAATGTATGGCCATAGATGAAGATCTAACTCCATGGCCATAAACGTAGGCCTAACTTCATTCCTTCCCTTTCTCTTTTTCTTTCTAATCTCCATATGGTAATTTTAATTTCTTACTGGTATGATGCTCCATATTAGGTTAGCCTTCTCTTCTCACCTAAGAGGACAATTCAAATCGCCAAAGCCAGTTGCTGTATAAAGACGATAATGACAAACAACATGAATAATACATTCATTCTTCCAACAACTACAGAATAATTTGCATGTATTTTATTTGTATTTGGATTATTACTAGGATATTCCACTAAAATATAAGCTCCATGAGGACAAAGATTTTTATCGGATGCTTTTTGATTCACTGATGTACTGTCAGCAGGTAACAGAGTTGAATAAAAAACTGTATATTTTTGACAAAGTGTATTCTTAAATTTGCGAAACAATGATACTAATATTTATATAGGACTTACGTCAGGTAATGTTTCAAATATTTATTAATTTAAAAAATTCTCATAATTATCCTATAAGTGAGTACTGTTTTCATTATCATGATCCCCATGTTACCCCCATATTGCAAAGGAGGGGAAAAAAATGAGACACAGAAATGTCAAATAACATGTACCATTTTAAACCATATAGTTAGGAAATGGGAGAGTTGGGATTTGAATTCAGGTGGTCCAGCTCCTGTGCTTTTTTTTCTTTTTTACCAAGAACATGTATGGGTACATTGTATATATAATGATCATATTCAACATGGTTATTTTGTACCTGTATATGATAAATCTTGGTTTTCCCCCTCTTCCCCATCCCCTCCTTTCCGTTCCCCCACTCTTCCCTATTTGCAACAGGTTTATTTCCATTTTTTCCCTTTCTTCTTCCTTTTCTTTTTCCCCTCCTTCTTTTCCTCTTTCTCCCTTTCTAGTTCTCCTTAACAGCTCCTGTGCTCTTAACCACTGTGCTATATTCCCACAGCTAAGACTGCTATTAAAATGATCAGAATCGCCTTTCAATACTGTTATTCTCACATTTCTCCAAGACAAGTTTATGTTAATTTTCTGGGTCTCATTAGCACTCGAGTGTCAAGGATATACCAAAGACTGGTTCAGTTAGTGTTGTGTTCTTCAGGAAAATGTCTGCTTTACTCTTGGTCCATATTCTAGCTCTGAGGCAACACACTCTACCCAAACAGACATTCTTGCCTTGAGGGCTTCCAAAGCAAGATACCAAACCACCTTTGTGTGGTCTGGAGACCAGGAGAGAAGTGACCAAGCAGAAAGGCCAGGTTAGTAGACACCGCCTCCGTGAATGCAGGTGCTTAGGATATTTCTCAGGGATTTGCATATTAATGAACACCACTGTTTCTCAATCTGGCCTCCTTCCACCTGTTTGGACTGGGTACTTGCTTGTTGTTGGGGACTGTCCTGTGCACTACAAGCCTTTCAGCAGCATCCCTCGTATCATGCCACAAGATGTGAGGAACCTCTCCCGCTCAGTTGTGACAACCAAAAATGTCATCAGACATTATCAAATATCCTGTGGGGGTCAAAATCGCGCAAATTCGAGAGCCGCCGACCCATGTAAGTTTGTACAGTACAGACCTACACAACTATACCATCAGGTTTCTCACCTTAAATACACATAGTTAAATAAAATCATCAGTGCCACTCATTCAAATGTAAAGTATGTTCCACTGGAAAAGAGTGAAGTCAGTAGTCAAATATGCAGCAGAAGATGAAGATTTTAAGTCTATTTAACCCATGAAGTCTGAGATAATCAGAGACTCAAAAACTGAAAGACAAAATGATTCAGAACAAGTCCAAATGGACAGGATAGAGGACCTGTTTCTTTCTCATGGATCACACAGACTGCTCCCAGAGAAATCATTTAGTATCAGATGGACAAACACAGAAAGCCATATTCCAAAGCTCCTGTGCAAGGAGCTGTGCAAGGAGGCATGGTGGTGTCCCTGGGAACCACAGGGACAGGCAGGTTCACTCTTCATATCCCTCTTCTGGTCTGCTAAGAGGCTGCAGAAGGATTTTTTACCATTTAGAAATGGGGCAAACTTTAAAGTAAGCAGACATTAGAGAAGTTAGAAATGGGAACCAGGCTTAATTTTTCTTTTGGTATTTTATTTAGCTTTCTTTTCAGAGCGAGTTTGAACTTTTTTATTGTGTAGTGTATTTCATGGGTGACTCTATGAAATAGAGTTAAAAAGCAAAGACACTTATTTCCCCGCGTGCTATAAAAACCTCATACTGGGCATTAAGATAAGGCCGATTCCATTAGCTCCATGGTCACTAAAAGTCCCGTCCCAAATCCGCATTTCCAGTTTGTTCCACAGACTCCCCAGTGCTCTAGGAGGTGTTAACAAGGATATGAGGAGAGAGGGTGGGCGATCAGAGGCTACTGGGAAGAACTAGGACGAACCAAGATAACAGTTTACTGTGCACTGTGAGTGCCATAAAGGGGAAGGACTCTGTTTTTTCCCTAAATGTTCAACCTCAGGACTCATTTCTTTTGCTTATCTGTTCAAGTATATTGTATAAGTTTAATAGCTTGGGAAATCATTGAAATACACTTATATGGCTATAGAAGAACATCCTACATCCAGAAAGGAAAGGTGAAGAATACAAGGATTTGCTACTCAAGTATCTTACACATTAATGAATGTTCTCAAGGAGAGAAACAATATTTAGAACTATGAAGAACACTCCAGAATTTGAGGGCATATATCGGTAATTTCGGTTACTGGGAAAGCTGAAGCAGGAGGATTGTAAACCTCAAGGCCAGCCGCGCCAATTTAGTGAAACTTCCAACTCAAAATTAAAAATTTTAAAAGGGACATGGGCTGGAGATGTAGCTCAGTGGTAGAGTGCTTGCCTAGCATGTGCAAGGCCCTGGTTCAATCTCCTTACTGTAAAATGAATAAATGAATGAATGAATGACTGAATGAACACACAGGAACTGTTAAGTTGCAAGAGCAAATTCAAGGTGATGGAGGCAAATACACAGCATTCGTCTGTCTTATTTACCCCAGCCTCTCCACATTGGGCAATTCACTGGAGGCAGAATGTGGGCAACAGTGCTGGGAACAGGTCTGAATTACTCTATTTTGTGGCCTTTGTAGGCCGCTGTGACTTTTGCACAATGGCATTATTACCCTGACACAGTGGCAACTGGCACACAGTTTTCCCTGATCTCTGGCATTGTTTCCAGCTCTTTCTAGCTAACTACTCTGTCCTCTTCTTGTTGAACTCTTTTACAAGGGTCATTACTAGGCACATGGACCTCTTTTTACGTTCACATGGAAAAGATGAAAATATTAGGCAGCCATTTCATCAAAAGGAAGTGAATTTAATTTAGATGAGCAGAATACTCAGTGAGCCTCAAGTATCAGTGAAGTGTAGACGGCCTGCCCAGGAAGGCAGATGATGGACCAGGACTGCCACACTCGCTCCTGATCTACTTCTCACACACTGGTGAGAACGCTCTTTCACACATGTGAAATAGGTTATGTCAGGCCAATATGAAGCAAGTCCTACATGATCATCTAGTGGCAATTTCTCTGACCCTCTTTGTCATCGCTTTCCCACACTGGCCTTTTTACAAGGTCTAGGATGTTTCAAACTTATTGTCACCTCAGGGCATTTAAGGCCACTATTCCCAGAGTGCTCTCGGTCTGCAGACACTGGCTCTTCCTCCTTCCTGGGTCTCCCCTAGCATCCTGTTTAACTGGTCCTCCCTCTCACACATATACACACACACCCTCTCATAATATGATTATCACATATATGTATGATTATGAAAGCAATACATAATTCTGAAAGTATTGTGTTCCCATTTTCTTCAATCTTGAATAACTGAAAAGCAGACAAAGGTGTAAAGAAGAAAACAGTGACCACTACATACCTCTGGCACTGAGGAAAATTACTGTTAAAATTTTGGCATATTTTTGTTTCGTTTTTTTCCCCTGTACATTAGTATTGTAGGGACAGGGGTCCCCATAGGTAGGGAAAAGATAGGGTAAAGGCCATGTCAGACATTAAACATAAAAGCAGCTACATTCCAACACTGAAGGAGATAAAGGCAAAGACACTAATTCCGGGAAGTCCCCAGGTAATCTGATTAACATGCAGAAAACAAACTCTCTCTTTGGACCCTTACATCTGCATTAACTAGCCCTAAGGCACCTGCCCCTAAGCTTGCCCTCTGCCAAAAGACAAAGGTCACAGAGCTGAGGGAAATCAAGGCAGAGGTGACAGACAAGCCCAAGAGCCAATGAGATTCCCAGGGCCCACTCAAAGGAAAAACCTCAATAAAAAAGGGCTAAAACCAAGGGCCCACGAGTATTTCGCTTTCGAATGCTCGCTACTCGTGGAGTAGCTGTCTATCATCTCCTTTTCCCCCTTTTTCACCACTTTTAAATAAATTGTCCTCTAAATAAATTGTCTTCTTTTGATTTAAACTCGGTTTCTTCAATTCTTTACTGTAGCTGGGTTTACGATGGCCGGGAAGTATATTTTCTAGCGGGGCAGCACGGGACATCACAGTGAGCTCCAGGCTTCCTCGGACTGCACACAGACAGCCGTTTCGCACTTTTCTACACCTGACTCTGAGGGCGGCTGTTGTAAACCAATCCTGTAAATTCTTATATATGTGTATATCTTGCATTAAATTGGTTAGGGCGGCCAAGATGCTGGGTGCTGGGCAAGAGAAGAACAAACCGGTCCTCTAGTACAGTATATACAGCTCAGGTTTCCCCCTACTACTCTGCATATAAGAAAATGTGGGAAAGCTGCTTTAATTTAGGTAAAAAACCAAAAATAACCCCCCCACAGCTGTTTTTTTGGAGTGTGGGTTAGCAAGGGGTTACAAGAAGGGACTTGTCTCACCTTGGAGAATCTGTCAGAAATTGCTTTTTTTTTTTTTTTTTATTAGGAAGTGGTACACTGAAGATGTTCTGAACGAGAGCTCTATCCACAGAGAAAGAGTCTCTTGACATCTGCAGGACGAATCCACCCTCCTTGCCTGTCCTCTACCCTTCACACTCCTTTGCACCCACACACCTGCAGCTGTCCAATTTTTATAGCTTGGTCAAATATACTAAAAAAAACCACTTCTAAGAAAACCATCAATGGTCCTGGGTGACTGGTAGTCTTCCCCAGTGCAATCCTCTCCCCTCGAGTATGGGCCTGACTGAGGGACTTGCCTTTTGTGGGGGAAAAAGAGACACGAGTGATGAGCTATGACTTTGAGATCAGGTTACCAACAGACTCTGGCCTCTGCCACACTTGCCCTCCTGCTTGCTGGTTCTAATGAAGCCAGCTGCCATGTTTCGTGCTTCCCTATGGAGAGACCGACATGGCAAGAATCTCAAGGGAGTCTCAATCCAACAACAAGTGGGGAACCCTCAACCCCGCCACCCAAGAGCGGCTGACAATGTGCCCACGATGTGCAAGCTCGGAAGCGGACCCTCCTCCATTGGCCCCTGGGCTGAAAACAGCCTTGGCTCACACCTTGACCACATCTTTGTGGGGGTGCCAAGTCTAAGCACCTAGTTAAGTGGACAATGCATATAACCTGTGGGTAGTAACTGCTGTTTTAAGATGTAAAAATTTTTATTATGCAGAAACATCAATAACTAATACAACTAGTATTGTACTAGTGTAACTAGTACATATATTTTTAAAGTATATATTAGATATTCTCTGATGTTTAAAAATAAGTTTCCTTGAAAAAAATAGCTTTTCCTTGCAAAATTTCTGCCTCAGAACTGGCCTCAGGGTTATCCTTCTAGTCTAACGAACACAATGTAATTACTATCTGTGGGAAAACATACTTAATTTAAAAATAGACAATCTTTCAATAGGTATAAAATCTTGGGAGTCTCTGAAAATATAAATATTTTTTCTTTGGTTCTAGGTTCTTATTTTATTAACTGAATTAACTAATCCCCTGAAAGACACAGTAACAGGTCACATAAAAAGTAAAAAGAATGCTAAAATGTACCTGCTACTAATGTCCTTCCTCCTAAAATCACAAAATTTTTTTTTTTTTTTATTTTAAACCAAGAACATGTATTGGTACATTCTACATACAATGGTCACATTCATTACATTAATTCTGTACCTATACATGATGTATCTTGGTTCTCCCCCCTCTCCCCCCCTCCCCTCTGCACCCTCCCTCCCTATTTACAGCAGTAAAATCACAAAATTTTAAAGGAAGCCTCTTACAAATAAAAGCAAAAGAAACATTTCAATAATACTTGGTCTTGTTCAAGATGTAAAATTCAAGTTTAAAGACAATGGATACCAAATCTAGACTGTGCTGCATTTTTTTAAAAAAGCCATCAGACAGAATTGTCACATGAAAGATTAGTAAGAACTGACCTGGTATGCTCTTTAACAGGCTCGGGGAACACATTTTTTCCAGGCTTTGCAAATAGTTTCCTAAAACAAGTCTGCCAGCTCACTAAAAAACACCTACATATACCAGAAATTTCCAATGTTTGCTGCTGCTAACGCTTGGTTTTTTTCCCTTTCAATTTAGGGAAGACTTTTTGTTAGTTCCCCACTCATTCAAAGAAACAGCAAATGAATAAATCACTACTTTTCATTGAGATGCTAGTTTATCATTTCTAATGTTTTAAATATTGCCAGATGCCTTGATTCAGTTTTGGAAAGAAAGTATTAGATTTGGAGAAACAGTATATTTGTTAGGAAATATATGTTTCAGAAGCATCCATCTAGCTTTATAATCACATACAGCTTTGGGCAGCTATGAGAAAGAGAGCTTGTGTGTACTTTAGAGGTGGGAGAACTTTGAAAGATCACAATGTGGCTGCAGGACAAAGTTACACTGGATGTGGTGTTTAAGCTTTATTGTGTGGTGGTTAAACTTCACTGGGTCAACTTGATTGGCTTGGGAGTTGCCTAGGGGATCAGTAAAGCATACTTCTGGGTGTGTCATGGAGGCATAATCTTGACATCTATATCTGGTCCAGCATCCATTCTTCTCTTATGTTCTTCCTCTGCTCTGCTTCCTGGCCACCATGAACTAAGCAAATTTCTCTGCCATGCCCTTCCACCATGTTTCTGCCTTGGAGTCAGATGACTATGGACTGAAGCCCCTGAAACCATAAGCCAAATTAAACCTCTCCTCCTTTAAATGGCAGATGTTGAGTATTGTGTCACCGTGACAGATGTCCTTTTGTAAATGATGTGGTTCTGAGTGAAAAGTGAGGTTTGCCTCCACAGGCAGGCAGGCAGGAAGGCATCTCTCCTTGTCAGTTTCAGCCCCAAGCATGGTACATGACACACCACAGGTGCTCAAACATACTGTCTAGGTGAATGCACCCACAATACTCATTGATCTTCAAAGGGAAGACATTCTGCTCCCTTTGTCCCTGAATGACAGTGGGTGAGGAAGGAAGTAATGAAAGTCACCTTATTCCTTACACTCATTCCAGTATAAAAGTCCACAGGGGACTGTCCCCTCCCAAGACTATTCTGAGGGTTAATAGTCATTCTTATAGACTTTATATTTTTCCTGACCTGGACACATAAAGAATCAGCACTTCTTTGGGTGGCTGGCCTGGATTTGGATTCTTATTGTAGAATTCGATTTAGTTTCAACTCAACTCAGGGAGATGAACCTGAGAGGTTGTATGAAAGAAGTGTATCCCTCTGTATCCTCTATTGTTTTCTTTCTCCACCTCCAACTATATCATGGTGGGCATAGGCCCAGTAGTAATCATAATTTTGTAGTAATGTTGAATAGATCTTTAAAAACTAGTTGCCCAAAACAACAGTGACAACCTAAGGCTTATTGGCCAGGGTGTCTAACCTCACAGGCAGCCATCTTCAGAGCTGGGTATCTGGAGTTACTGGAACTCTGGCCCCACCTACCTAGGATCTAGGCTTGCCTTGAGATTTGTATTTAACGATGATGAATGTTACATCTGCTGCTGCTATCTTTCCCCATTTCCTTTTCCAAACGGTCACGTACCCGCCATCCACCAAACAAGCATGTGAACCACCCTGGGGTGTTGACATATATATGGAACAATCTATTAGGTAAATGCTAAATTTCTGGACCAATCTTGATTCTTGCTGGGTTCCTGTTGACTTCAGGGAAAGTTATTCATGGGAGTCAAAAGAGTAAATATGGTGTAGAAATATATGGTACGATGCTGGCTATTATTACAGAGGGGTCTCAGGAAGACTGTTGCAATGATGTCTTTATCCAGACAGCATCAAACTATCTATCCTCATGAGTAAACAGAGCCTGGAAAGGAAGTGGAAAACTTCGTGCCCACCACGGCTCCCTCCTATTCCACTGTAACACGCCTGTCAGTGAATGGTGCTTTGCCTACAGAGTAGATTCTGTGAACGAACACAGCAGACTTCATCTGTACAGAAGACAACTTGTCAAATGGTCCCTGAACTCCTGAACTCCTGGGCCAAGGAAAGAAAAGAGCAAAGATAATAATGTGACTATCATGAAATTGAAAAGGAAGCAGTACTTCCAAAATCATTCCTGGAAGCAAGTATTACCCTGATTCTAAAACCAGAAAAAGATCCCACCAAAAAAGAGAACTATAGACCAATTTCTCTAATGAACATAGATGCAAAAATTTTTAATAAGATATTAGCAAACAGAATGCAACGGGTTATGAAGAAGATTATACACTACGACCAAGTAGGATTCATCCCA
>PVJO010005160.1:0-101941 GCA_004026905.1 Hystrix cristata
GACTCGTGGCAACCAGAAACAGAGCACTCAGGATGTGATGGCGCATGCCTCTAATCCTAGCACTCAGGAGGCTGAGGCAGGAAGATCTGAAGCCAACTTGAACTATATAGTGAGTTCAAGGTCAGCCTGCACTACATAGCAAAGCCCTGTCTCAAAAAAAGAAAAGAAAAGAAAAAAAAGAATACACCTTCCAGGTCATGCCCCAATGACCTGCCCCCTCTGACCAGGCCCTATAACCTGACAACATATTCAGCTATGAAATCACCAAGCTTCATCTTCTGGTGAATACAGTGCCCTCATGATCCAATCACCTTCCAAAAGCCCCACCTATGAACATATGAGACTTTGGGGGGACATTCTAGATCTAAACTGTAACGTGTTTTCTAAGTCTGAAGATGCTTTTGACAATTCTTTTAGAAAAAATCTTTAAATTCTTAACCGGATTTGAATTTTAATAATTCTCGATAAATAAACTGCCTTCAAATAGGATTAACCTTCAGCTAGACTGGTCTGGAGAAAAGAAAGACACAAATAACCACAGTAGGGAATGAAAAAGGGAATCCTTTTACACTCTACAGACATTAAGGAGTAACATGGGTAATTATGAACAACTCTATGCTAACATTTGATAACTTACATGAAATGAACACATTTCTTAATAGGTAAAAATTACCAGAGCCCTTCCCCCAAAATAGATAACCTGAATAGTTCTCTATCAAAGAATTTGAATTAGTAGTTAAAATCTTGATAGGGCCAGGCATGATGGTACATGCCTGTAATCCCAGCCCTCGGGAGGCTGAGGCAGGAGAATCACTTCTAGTTTGTGGTCAGCCTGGGCTACATAGTGAGATGAAGGCCAGCCTGGACTGCATAGCAAGACCCTGTCTCAAAAAAACAAAAAAAGGGGTTGAGAATTTAGCTCAGTGGTAGAGCATTTGCCTAGCAAGTGCAAGGCCCTGAGTTCAATCCCCAGCACCTCTCTCCCCAAAAAAATCTTGACCAGAAGTGAATGCCAGAAGTAGTTGACTTCACTGATAAATTTTATCAAACATTTAAGGAAGCAATAATATCAAATCTAAACTGGGCTTGGGGGCACACATGTGTAATCCCAGCATTGAGGAGGCTGAAGCAAGAGGACTGTGAGCTGGAGGCCAGGCCAGACTACACAGCAAGATCTTGTGTCCAAAATCAAACAAAAAGGGGGGCTGGGGTTTTGCTCAGTGATTAGAGTGCTTGCCTGGCAAGCACAAGGGACTGAGAACGATCCACAGCACCAAAAAAAAAAAAAAAAAAAAAAAAAAAAAAAAAAAATCAAACAAAAAATCCCCTTAGATTGACAAAAACTATTTTAGAAAACTAAAGAGAAGACTCCTAACTATTTTATGAGGCTTGTAGAGCTGACAGTAAAACTAGACAAAGGGAAAACAAAAAAGAAGGAAGAAAAGAAAGAAGGAAGGAAAAAAGAAAGAAAACTACAGATGGACTCAAAAACAGATACAAAAATTTAAAATATTAGCAAAGCAAATCAGCAACATATATAAAAATGATACTGTATCATGATGAAGTACAAATACAAGACTGGCTCAGTAGTCAAACATCAGTGTAATTCACTGTATCGAAAGGCTTCAAGAATACATGACCATCCAGATAGACACAGAAAACATCTGACAAACATGCAATATTCATTCATATAAAAATGTTCAATGAACTAGAAACAAGAAGGGACTTTCTCAACCAGGTAAAAAGTCATGGACATGATTATGGTAATCAAAGTACTGTACTATGGTAATAAAATTTTATGCTAATAAAAATATTGTACTTCACTGAGTTGTGCAAATTAAATAAACTAAACAGTAAAACGCTTAAAACAGTGCCCAGCAGAAAGCATAAATAAATGTACTTTACTTACAAAGTAATAAATGTAGCTATCATTGCAATAAATACAGTAATATAGTTAATAACAAACTTAATTTATCAATACAATCAATAAATATAGCCGTAATAAATGTAGCTATCGCCTTGCCCGGCTCAAGTGACTAGAGTTGTAAGAATGAACTGAGTCATGATGATGCATCCTTATAATCCCAGCACTCTGGGAGGCTGAGGCAGGAGGATTGCAAGTTGGAGGCCCATCTGGGCAACTTAAAAACTTATTGAGACCTTGTCTCAAAGTAAAATATAAAAAGAGCTGAGGATGTAGCTCAGTGTCAAGGCCCTGGGTTCAATCCCAACACACAAAAAAGAAAAGAAAAGAAAAGAAAAAGACAAATGTAGTAACAAGGATGAATCTCACAGACATATGTGGAAGGAGAGAAGCCAAAGTCAAGACAGATTACCTACTGTCTGATTCATCTACAGCTGAACACTAACACCAAGCTAAAGCAATCTTCAGTGATGAGGTCAGAGAAGTGGCACTGAGTAGCCGGGCACTGAGTCGGAGGAGGCACCAGGAAAGCTGCTCGCCTGCTGGACCATGTTCACTACCCTGATCTGGGCTGGTGGTTACAGGGCAATTTATATAAGTAAAAATGCACCAAACTAAGTATTTAAGATCTGTCTACTTTACTGTGTGTAAGCTACGTGGCAAACTAAGTATGTACCCACAATACAACAGCTTGTGTGATGGCCCTATTTTTCACTTATTGTTTACCTTTTTAAAAGGTGTGTGCTATACAAAAATAATTAAACAAATTTTCTTAGGGGAAAAAAATTCCCAGGCCTTTGGACTCAGTAATTCTCTCTCTGGAATGTGCCTCTCACTGGGCCAAGGGGCATCTTCACTGTGGCATGGCTGGTAACTGGTCTAGCTGGATGCTTCTATTTTCAATCCAAACAGTGGAATGCTATGCAGCAGTTAAAAAACAATTATGCAGAATTACAGTCCTGTGAAAAGATTGCCCAAACATTAAATTATAAAGAAAGTTATGCTGGGTGTGGCGGCACACACCTGTAATTCCAGCACTCAGGAGGCTGAGGCAGGAGGACCACTATGAGTCTGTGGCCAGCCTGGGCTACACAGCGAGCTCAAGGCCAGCCTGAACTACACAGCAAGACCCTGTCTCAAAAAACACAAAAAGAAACCACAAAAGCCTATGGGGTGGAGATTTAGCTCAGTGGTAGAGCACCTGCCTAGCAAGCACAAGGCCCTGAGTTTGATCCCCAGCACTCCCCCCAAATAAATAAAATAAAATAAACATTTAAAAAAGCCTAAGGGGCTGGGGATTTAGCTCAGTGGTTAAAGTGCTTGCCTTGCAAGCACAGGGGCCCGAGTTCGATCCCCAGCACCAAAAAAAAAATAAAAATAAAAATAAAAATAAAAATAAAAATAAAAAAGCCTAAACTCTGGGACATTCTACAAAGAAATGGTCTGACATTTTGGAAAAAGTCAAGGTAATGAACAACAAAATAATGATGAAAATTTGTTTCAGATCAAAGGAACAGTTGAGTGTAACATTAGATGCTGGGCCAGGAAAGATTTTTCTTCTGCTAAAAGGATATTACTGTCAAACTATGAATAAGCTCTAGATTAGATAAAATAGTACATAAATAATAATTTCTTGATGTTGATTTTTGTAATTTGGTTATGTAAGAAAATGTATTTGAAGTCAGGATGGCACATGCCTGTGATCCCAGCACTCCGGGAGGCTGGGGCAAAGGGTCACAAGTTTGAGTCCAGCCCAAGCGACTTAGCTTGCGACCTATAAACCTCATTTCTAAAAACTGAGATTGAACTCATACATAAAACTCACCATTCGAAAGCGTATGAGTCAGTGGTTTTCAGGGTATTCACCAATTATATAACCATCAACGCTATCTAATTCTGGGACTTCTTTATCACCTCCTCCCCTAAAAAACCCTCAACCCCACTGGCAGTTGCTGCCACTCCTCATGTGTGTCTAACTGGTGGCAGAATGAACCATCTGAGGGCCCCCCTTCCCCTCTCCACTCTGGAGCTGCGGAAACAATGAACAAGGGTGCATTCCCCATCCTTCCCCTAGGCTTCCATCTTGAGTGTCTCTATTTGCCTTGACTGTCTCATCTATTTCTTTTTTATAAATAAACACTGAGTATAATGACAACAGGTACTAAGCACTCACAACACGCTATTCTACTATTTCATTTCCTTTTTACAACAACCCTCTCAGAGTGTGAAGCCCCTGACTCAACCCCAGCACCAAAGCATACAGACACAAACCTACCTTGAGGTACAGGAGCTGTAGTTATTGCGAAGGTTAAAGTACCTCGTCCAGCAGCAGGAAATTGATAAAGGTACAGTATGAGTCAAAGCCAGACAGTATGGCACTAGAGCCACTGCGTAGTCAACTGTATGTTCCCGCAGCTGATAATCCTCCTCAAAATAAACACTACCCAGAAGACACGGCAGAGGCTGGCGTGTGGCTGGAGCTATCTTTTGTCTTTCTACCCCTAGTGCTCCTCGGGCCCAGCATAGTATGGGTGCTCAATACTGAGTACCAAGGGAACAAGATGCCCTGGACCAGAGCCACTGATCCCCTCCATGCTCCACGGTACAGCACACTAAGGGACAGGAAGGGGTCGGGCCTTTCTACTTCCACACCTCCACCCACTCAGGCACAGCATCTGTTCCCACTCACCGTCCCAGACCCTCAAGATTCATCATGCAGGCTACGATGCAACACTCTAGTTTTGCTCCCTTGCCCTGTCCCCACATCTGCCCAGATGGTACTAAAACCGAGCCTGCAGCCCCAGGCCCTGCCTACCCAGGTCCCCAAAAGGGCCACCTGAAGCCACTACTGTTCTTTGGACCACGCCCTCCACCTAGCCTGCACCCTCATCACCCCTCATCCTGTCGGTATTGTCCACAGACCAGTGCAGTCCGAGAGCTGTAGAGAACCTGGCACACGTGAAGTGCTCTGCAAACGCTTGCTGGGCGCAGGGGCTGCTGCCCTACTGAGTGGCCCCGTAGAAAGGCCCAGGCAGAGCACACCTGGGCTGAACAGACCTGCCCCCTTTCTTCAGTAATGCGTCCTGTGCAACCCCATCCTTCTCTGCCTTGACTTCTAGGAGGCTCTGTGGTCTGACACGACAGCCACCCTGGCTTATTTTTTGGTACAATTTCTTTTCCCCCAGGGTTATTTCTCTCAATTGTTCAGCTCTTGGCTTTTAGTAGTTTCCATGCTTTCTGGTTTCTCAGGGACCTCGAAATTCAGTAAATTTACAACCCAGTTGAGTCATGAAAGAACGTGGGCCTTGTGGCTCAAAAGACCTCGGTCCAAATGCCAGATGTGCCATCTACATGCACATTACTGTCCTTCACCAGCATGTTATGACAATTATGTGAGAGAAATGCCTGACACAGAACCTGACAGACAGCACACTCAATGGTTAACCTAGACCCTTTCTATTTATTTTCATTAGAAATTTTACAGTAAGAAAATCTATTCATGCCTTTGGCACCCAGGTAACTGATCTAGAAAGATCTGGAAAGACTCTGAATACTTTTTCAATTCTAAAATGATTACTGAATGATTGAATAAATTTATTTGCACAAGGAACTGAAACATAAAATTTCAGAGCTAGATGGAAAACTAAAGTCCTGCAAAAAATTCATACTGTACCCTAAAAAATCTTCAAAAATAAAGACTAGCCTCACTTTGACTAGACTAGACTAGACTCACCAGGCTCAGTCAGGTACAGGAACAACATGAGCAATAAACTTGGGAGAGCAGCCCTACTGATTCATTAATTTACCCATCCATCAGCTCATATTTTCCCAGAGCCTCTCTTCTAGCTGGCACTGGCCCGCACTCTGATATATAGCCAGAAGAACAGGGCAGCTCCCTGCTCCAGCTGAATTCATGTTCCGTTCCAACCATATTGCCATTAAGGGAGCAGAAATTAGACTCCTTCTATTATAAGCCACTGTATATCCTTCATAGAAGTAGATGGGAAAGAAAGACATACCTAACAATAAGTCAGAGTGATTTTAAATTCTTTTTTTTTTTTATTTTAAATTCTTGAGCAGGGCTGGGGGTATAGTTCTGTGAGAATGCGTGTGTGTAGCATGTATGAGGCCCTGGGTTTGATCCCCAGCACCACACCACCCCCTAAAATTATTGAGCAAAGCAGTGGTGATAGAAGTGAGCCTTCAAGATCAGTCTAGCAGTGGTACTGTGGACAGATCTTGGGAAGTGGAGGGCAGGAGCAGAGAGGAAGAACTACCACCTCAAGCACGAAACTGGCAGGAAATAATAAAAGGCTACACTAAGGCCAGAGCAGGAGGAGATTTAGAGACCAAAAATTGACAGGACTCAATGGTGGCAAGACACTCAGGATGAAGACGGAAAAGGGAAAGGTACCCTCTGCAGTTAGAGCTTAGGGAAAATGAAGGTGAGGCCACGGTCAGGAGCAGAGACGCTGTTGGTTGGCGGGGGTTTCAGGTAGATGGGATGGGGGCTTTCACCACTGTTAAGGTGCTTACTGACTTGCTGAGTTTGTGAAGCATATCACAAAACCCTCTTTTCTTTTGCCGCTTGCTGCTGCTTTTCTTTTCCCCCAGTGCTAGGATCAAGTCCAGGGCCTTGGGCATGCTAACCACATGCTCTGCCTCTGAGCTACACCTGCAGCTCTCAAATCACATTACATAAGGGACCAGGTCCAACATGTTTGCGTGACACCGTGTGCTTTCATAAACAATGACAAAGGTTCTGAAACCCCTAAGCAAAGCCAACAAACAGGGATCTTTACAAAACCACAAACGTACAGCAGAAAACTCTGTGATACCTGGACTATGCACCAATCTACACCCCACTCTGAGAGAAGCCAGGCACAATTGGCTAACACACTCCCCTGCATATTTAAGAACCACCGCCATTCCTGTTTGCTGTGTTGAAAACCAACCTCAGGTGACCTATAGCCATTGTACTTGTGTTCTGAGAAGGTGACCAGAGTTCATGTGTGCCTGCCTAACCCCGCAAACCTTTGTACAGACCCAGCCTGTCCAGGACGGTGATGACACACGCTGTGAAGGCCACGCTATCACAGGATCACGGCATCCTCCAGACACGTACACAGCACCAGAGGAGGAGATGATGTGGAAGCTGAATTCTGGGAATGGGGCAGGGTGGGGAGGGCCACAGGAAAAGGCACTGAAGACAAAGCCAGGGGAAATAATTAAACACTGGCCACAAATTTCACCCAGGAGTAAATTATGTAAGTTTCCCATAATAGGACACATCCTGTCCATCATCCTCCCTGTATTACAAGCAGGCGGACAAAAGCCAACTTCTTCCATTTGATTTTCTTACCAGAGGTTGTCCCTCAAAGAACTCCAATCTTTGAGAACAGACCATAGCTGAAGGTACCAGTTGGGCCCATCATTACATTTCTGCTCAGGCTTGAAAATGAGTAGTTTCTGCAAAGCAGGTGTACAATTCTCTTTGCTATGCAGACACTGTACAAAGCAGACCAGAAGACCTCTGCTTCCAGCACTCCCAGTAAGGGACAATTCTTAGATTTACCCTCAGTCAAGTCACCTGGCACCAAGACACAGGTCACTCAGAAGGACCAGGCTGCCCAGGAGCTGTGATGACCATATATCCCATCAAGCTCAGAGCTGCCACACCAACCAGCACTGGAAACAACAGAGGCCGGGGCAAGAAGTGGTGGATACCACTACACACCAAGGTGATGGTAGGTCACAAAAACAAGCTGTGTACACTTCAAAAAGCTAGAAAGATAGTATTTTAAGTCTTCATCACAAAGAAATGATAAATGAACTGGGTGTACTGGCACAAGCCTGTAATCCCAGCACTCAGGAGGCTGAGGCAGCAGAATCAAGAATTTGAGCCTAGCCTGGGTAATTTAGCAACTTAGGGAGACCTTATCTCAAAAAAATGTAATAAATAAATAGGCAAGATATACCACATACAGGTACAAATTCCCTATGATGAATGTTATCATTACATAGATCTAAAATGTGCCACTAAATAAAATTTAAATAAATAAATAGGGATGGAGAGGTAGCTCACCAAGAAGGCCCTGGGTTCAATTCCGAGTACTGGTGTGGGGGGGAGTGAACTCACCCCACCATACTTGTTTAGGGTTACGTTTGCTTCCCTTCCCAGAAAAGCCCTCCAGGGCCTGAACCTACACCCTGAGGGCTGAATGTGTGTTCAAAAGTGCCAATCCATAGCGACCCAACCCTGCCAAAAAGACAAGGGAGAATCAAGTGCTATAAAAACCACCTTCTGAGCTGTTCGGGAGGCAGGTGGAGCAGGGATTTTTTCCCTGACTTCACCCATAAAGACACCAAAGCCTGATGTGGGCCAATGGTCTCTGCAACGTAACAGGCCACCTCTGGCCCAGTGCTTCTCCCTACCCAACTAGAGAGTCTAAAGCTCTGTCAAATGGCAAACAACAGAACAGCAACAAGAAAAAACTTTGTTCTATAGCCTGGGTAAAAATAGTAATAACAAAGAACTGGCATTTTCTCTCTCTAGAAGATATTTTCTCATGTTTTCTTTTTGTTGTTGTTTCAGTTTTTTGAGGCAGGGTCTTGCTATGTTGCCCAGGCTGGCCTCAAACTTCCCATCTTCCTGCCTCAGCCTCACGAGCGCCTGTAATCCTAGTACTCGGGAGGCTGAGGCAGGAGGACTGCTGTGAGTTCAAGCCCAGCTGGTGCTACATAGTGACTTAAAGGCCATCCTGAACTACACAGCATGACTGTATCTCTAAAAAAAATAAAACAAAGTACATACTTACTTGTTCTTTGGGGCATGAGAATCAATTATATCTTTAAGCAATTACATGTATTAAGAGATTTCTCCTCCTTAAAAAAAAAAAAAAGAATCCTCTATTGTCAGAAAATGTAGTAACATGGCACCAAAGGAATGAGAAATGAAGGCCCTGGGTGAGGCTTGGGCTTGGGCTTGGGCTTGATGGCCTTGACCTTTGCACCCACCTCTGAGACGGCTTCCCCAGCAGTGAGGACAAGGGGATGTCAACATTGTGGGTTCAAAATGAAAATTTAACATTCTGATATTGTGTGTCTGCATGTATATATAAATACAAACTTAGCACAGAATCTGGCATAATTTCTCCTGAAATACAAACACATTTGCCATTAGCAGCTAGTCACTACGATTGACACTGGAATTCTGAATTTAAGAATGACAAATTCTTGCTGATGGAAAGATAACAAGACACAGCCTTACCAAAGGGTGTTTTGCAAAATCTTGTGACTCCTCCCGAACCCCCAGGACTAGGGATAGAACTCACATTGAGTTCTATCCCTAGCCTTTTTTTATTTTTTATTTTGGGCCAGAGTCCCACTAAGTTACCATGTTGCCCAGACTGGCCTTGAATTTGTGATCTTCTTGCCTCAATCTCCCCAGGATGCTGAGATTACAGATGTATGCCACCAAAGCCAGCTTCTAATGGCATCTGAAGTCACAACATTTGCTCATGCACACATCATTCATGTTATTTTTCTCCCTACCAGTTATCATTTGACAAACTATGTATGGTTTTCCTCTCTCACCCATCACTAGAAGGTCAGATACAAGAGGGATTTGACTCTTCTTTTGATTGGTATACCCCTGACACCTCAAATAGTGTCTGTTGTATACCAAGTAGTCAGGATGTATAAAATAAACACATTTCAAAGCTCACTGTCTTGCCTAGCAAAGGCAGAACCTTGAGTTCAATCCCTAGCACCCAAAAAACCCCCCCAAAAAATTCCCATGAAGCTCATTATTCCAGCTCTACCATATCTAAGAATTTGCTATGCGAAAACATTGACTCAAGTACACAAAAATAAAGAACAAATTCACTCACGGCAGCAGAACCTATAATAGCAAAGACAAGCAAACAAACAAAAGAGCACAAAACAAAACAAAACAAAACCCAACTTCCTTCCATGTTACTAGTTACTGAAATAACTTTCAATACTAGTTATTAGAATAATTATTTTTGGAAGTTTAAAAATAAGAATGAGATAGCTATTTACATAGTGAAATATTTTGAAAGACATCCACATTAAGAAATAAAAAGCTAGGGGTGGGGATTTAGCTGAAGTGGTACAGCGCTTGCTTAGCAAGCACAAGGGCCTGAATTCAATCCCTAGCACCAAAAAGAAAAGAAATAAAAAGCTGGCCTCAAAACAGTATGACTGGTATCATTAGTTGTGTTTAAGTATTCAAGTAGTAACAAATTCATGCCATTTAAAGTAAAAAATTATCTAAATAATAAAAGTTTTGGTAAGTGAAGAAAAATAATGCGAGGAATATACCCTCCAACACTAGTGTTGCTTTCCTGTCTCAGTGTAAGAATATGAAGGATGCTTACCATATTGTAGATTTCTGTAAACAGTTTTCAAAGTAAGGAGCACTTAATTTTTTATAAATAAAAACACTGTTACACAAATAGTCATTTTTCCATTGCCGTTTTTCCTAACTTTAATTTTTTTTTATATTTGGGGACTGGGAATCAAACGGGGCCTTGCATACACTAGGCAAGCACTCCACCAATGAGCTCCCCCTCCAACCCTTCAATTTTACAATGAATCTGTAGCCTGTAGTAAAAAGTTAAATCCCAGCCTCCCAACTGGGGTGCACAGGCCTGGCAGGGTGTGCCAATGACACAGTTTTGTAGTTAGTGGCACAGGCTACTGCTCCTACAAGTAGCAATGACACGCACTCAGCTTCCCTGTTTCCCAACTGCTCCCAGCACTGCTCCTCCCTAAATCCTGAAGCCAAACCTGCTGCAGGAGCTAGGGCCTCTTTGAAACCATGAAAAGTCCTACAATTATATAATCTTCTGCTCAAAAAACAAAAAGTTCTTAAGAGGTTGATTCTTTTTAACTTGAAGTGTTCCATGGGTTTAACAAGCAAACCTTCTGGACTTGCCAAGTAATTCTGTCAGTTTATCTCCTAAGTGCACGTAGACTTATCTGATGCAGGTGTTGATTTTTCAGGGGGTTAAGGGAGCATTAAGCAAGAGGCAACGCCAGGTCCTAACAGTTCAGATTTGTCAGGCAACAGACATCTCCCAGGGCTGTTAAAAACTTCTATCCAGGTGTATTCACCTTTCTGGGGGTGAAATCCCTGGGATTTGTTTCATTCCAAATCTATTTAGAATGAATAATTCCAATTACTTTTTTCAAGTGCTAGATGTCGAGAATGTGGGGGAGTCAAGGCCACTGAACATCACAACTAGAAGCCAATATTCCACTCTCAAATGCAGGCCTGTTTCTGGCCACTTCTGTCAAAGATTAAGCTATCAGTTCAAGGAACCCTATTCCCATATCAAAGGGTATGAAAGGCAAGAACTACTCTCTCAAAAAGAAAATCAGATAATCCTTCAAGGGATCCTAAGAAAAAGAAAGTGGACCCTTTCGGATTCCTTGTTTACTAACTGGTCATGCTGGCCTGTTTTCCCAACCAAACACCACCACTTTAGGGAGATTTGCTTTGGGAGAGTTTTAATGAACTACAGCCTTTCCTGCAAACAGGACGCAAGAGTTACAGCATTGTGGAGAGGACAGCAGATCATAGAGAGTTAGATAACCACTCTGCTTACAATTCTCAGTACCACTCTCTGAAACCCTGTTTCGATCCTTAAAACCTCAACTCTATGGGGGCAGCAGTCCGTGCCACTAACAATAAAACAGGCTCCAGGAAGTTACGTATCTTCTCAAGGTGCTAAGCTTCAAACCCGGGACCCTCAATGCCAGTCTCCCTTTGAATGCTAGCATTTTTCTCTGGCTTGGTCGGACTCAAAGGAAGACTGCAGTTTTATGGGTCTAAGAGAGGAGGCAGTCGTTTTCATTGACCACTAGCTTACACAATGATAACCCCCTTTGAGAAACGAAAAGCAAAAAGTTGAGGTCACGTCACCCTTAAGTCCACCCCAACCCCAACCCCCACCCCTCTGACCCCAACAGACCTCAACCTTTTACCCATCTGCTCCCACGAGCCCAGGGTGTCACGGCTGCCCAAGGGAACCAGGCAAAGTCGTGTCGCTGCGGCTCCTGCCCGACGGGGAGCTGCCTCAGGGATGTGGGCAGGGCGATACCCAGGAGCCCTCGATTCAGGCCACCTGATGCACCACGATCAGATTCGGGGCCCATCCGCGCTCATCGAGCGCATCCTACATGACTGATCTCTGTAATTCGCTGCTTCCCGAGTCCCACTGTTTAGATAGGGAGAAACTGAGGCCCGGAGACTTAAGTGGCTTAATACAAGGAATGCGGGGAGTGGAGCCCGAGCCCGCAGACGCCAAGACCCAACCCTCGGCCGACGGGCCTGCCGGGCGCTCTCAGCACGGGGACGTGGAAACCACGACCCTCCAGCAGCCGCCAGAAATTAGTTCCAGGCAAAGGGCCGCCCGGCGAAGGGCTGAGATGGAAGCCGCGCCTTCCGCGTGAGCGTTCCGTGAGACGTGCCGCGACCCGGCCTAAGACCCCTCCCCAGCGCCGAGGATCGGGTGGCCGCTCGGACAGAGGAATCCCGGGGGCCTCGGGGCCCGCACTTCACCCACCCCGGGCTCTCAAGCAGCTCACTCACCGCGGGCGACCCAAAAGCTCTCTGTGGCACCTGGGCAGAACGCAGGCCCGCACCACTGCGGCGCCAACCACTGCTACAAGGCTCCAGGGGGGTGGGCGTGGCCACCGCGGCCGCCGCCCCACCCACCCCATCCGCGTGTACGCTCCCGAGACGAATCGGCCACCCTGATTTCCCCTACGAACCCGGGATCTTGGTACGGCCCGGTCTGGTCACGCCCTCACGGCTCGGCGGTCGGCCCCGCCCCCTGGCCAGGCACTCAGTTCCGGGGCGGGCGGCCCCCTCCCCGGCAGCCGCTTTTCTTCTCTAACCTTGAGGTCTTCTCCTCTCGGGTCCACCCTCTGGGTCACCGCGGGGCCAACCCTTGAGGCCTCCTGCTGCTGACCGCCGCTCTCATGTGATGTCAGCGTTGTCTGGGGTCCCTTTAGCCTATCCGCGGAGGGCAGAGACTTGCTCGGGTGCGGCAAGCGGCCAAGCAGGAGACGAGGGCTGGACCGAAGCGAACGGAGGGCGCAGAGGGTTTGAAAGTCTGTGTGCCTTGGTTGGTGGTGAGAATCTCACCTGTCTCTCCTACCAGGTGATGGGGATTTGAGGATTGAGTGGTAGAACCCCTAAAACAGGAATCCCCTCTCTGCCATTAACAGCATCACAGAAGAAACATCAGGAAACAGGCATCTTAATCTTACTTCGTTTCCCGCTGTGAACCAATACCTGAATCCTAGGATTTTACCTCCAGGCTCCCCCCAGTTTTCCTGCTGCCCAGCTCTGATTCAAACCCAGCTAAGTGACCTTGCACCTGAGTGATCTGGACCACTTCCTGTCTATGCCACCCTCAGTGTCTCTACTGCCTAGACAGGGACACTTCTTCATTTACTTCCGTGCTCTTTGCCTTGCCTCTCTGACTGCCCTTCGCCCGAAAAAAATCTCACAGTGCAGGTGGGGAAAAAAAGGTTGTATACACACTTCTCGCTAATAATATGCACTCAAATTCTGGATGGATGAAATAAATGATTTTCTTTAAAGAAAAAAATATCAAAAGTCTATGGGAGAATTGATCATCTCCACAAAGCTTTTCTGAGTGATAACACAAACCCTAGAAGCCATAAGTGAAAAGACTGAGAAATTCGCCCGCATTAAAAATTAAAATGTCATATGTCAAGCCTGGTATGGTGGGTCACACCTATAATCCCAGCACTCTGCGAGGCTGAGGCAGAACGATTGTAAATTTGAGCCCACCCTGCACTATTTAGTGGCTTAGCATGACCCTGTCTCAGAAAAAAAAGAGCGGGGTCTGGGGCTGTAACCCAGTGCGAAGGCCCTGAGTTCAATCCCCAGTACCTGGAAAAACAAAAACCTGATGTTTGTCAAAGACCAGTAAGCAAAGACAAATAACAAACTAGAAGAAAATATTTGCAACTATAAAGGACTAGCTGACCTAATAAAGAAATCCTACTAATTAACCTGAGACTAATTAACACAAATGGGCAAAAGATAGGAATCTGTTACCAGAAAAGTAAATACAAATACATCTTTTGGTAGGGGGGGTTCTGGACCTTGAACTCAGGGCCCTTGAACTCAGGCCCTTGCACTTGCTAAGCAAGCACTCTACCACTTGAGCTAAATCCCTAACCCCCAAATACTTCTTAATTATTTGAAAAGTTTCTCAACAGCATGCATAGAAGAAATTAAAACTTGGCTGAGATTCTATTTCTCACCTATAGCCAAATCCGAAAGTTTAATGATAAACAGTTAGTGAAGCTACGTGGAAATAAGCCTGTCATTTATTGTTCCTACATCCCTATGTGGATGTGATTCAGCTGTTAAAACAAACCAACACAGAAACTCTTTGCTGATACAGAGCAATCTCAGAGCAGAGATACACTGATAAAAGAAAAAGGCAAGGTGCAGAATAACAGGTATACAATTCGACTGCCAGTGCTCTTTCAAGTAATTGTGGTGGAACATAGGGGAAGAAGGCACAACCTATGCATGCATACTTGCCTTCATGTCCATGAAATATTTCTGGAAAGAAAAGAGAAGTGGAACGATGATTATCTCTGAAAAATGGAGAGAATACAGACAGGAGCAAAGACAAGCTTCCCTGTTTATTCCTTGTATCTTTCAAATTGTATACCTTAAGAATGTTGTATTCTAAGTCAAACACATACCTCTACCATCTTACTAGTCAGTACTCTACCATTGGGCTGTGTGCCCAGCCCTATAATTCCCTTTTGTTTATTTTTTTCCTGCCTAGGGTTTAGTTTTTTTTTTCCTGCTAAATTCCCTTTTAATATTGACACAATCTTGTTGTTGGCCAAAGAACCAACTCTTACACTGGCTCCTAGTACCTAAAGAATAGTAACTCAAATCCAGATTATACCTATGGGGATCACAGACGACCTATTTCTTGCCCATTCCCATCCGTTTCTCCTCATTCGCACTGCCCAGACAGGGTACGTGCTTACCCTGTTTCACATTTTCTTTCAATCCTTATCGCCAAGATGCTAAGTCACTGCTTTTGTGGCTGTCTTTGTCCCGTTCCTCATGGTTTAGATGTTACCTCTTGAGTCCTTAGCTGCAGAATTAAGCCTCTTAAACCACAGCTCACCTTCCTTGCCCACACCTTTCCAGAACAATTATTTATGTCCCTGAAGTTCCTATTAGTCATCTTGGTAATGTAAGAAGCAACCTTAGACCTTTAGTTTTTGATCTGTGAACTGTAGGCAGTATATTTTTTTTTTCCAGTACTGGGGATTGAACTCATTACCTTCACAATGAGCTACATCTTTGGGCCTTTTTTTGGATTTTTTGAGACAGATCTGGATAAATGGCTAGATTGCCCAGGCTGGACTTAGACTTGTAGTCCTCCTGCCTCGGCCTACCAGAGTGCTGGAATTGCAGGCATATACCAGTATGTCCAGTTTCTAGGCAGTATCACTTAATATTGTACAGGGTAGTGCCTTTGCTTTGCCCCTCCCTTGGCCCTGCCCCCCCACCAACTCTGACTTCAGCCATCTCAACCTCCATATTTTGATTACTGAGCCTTATAGCATTTGCATTCTGAATATATTTCCTTTGTATGTTCTGTAGCTGGGGCCTAAATTCAAGTCAACAAGCAGTATTGACCTTGCTGTCACGCTGTACATGGTGGATACATAATTACAGAGTTCTTCTCCAGCAGCCTTCCCCTTTCTGCGGGCTCACTGTGTGGTGGACTTATTATTGTGGTCAATTTGAGCAGGAACGCCCACCTGGACTGAGTTGCTGTGGTTCTGGGCATACAGGATCCACCTGAAGGTTACTCCCAACATAATGTAAAGGAGAACAGGAGCAGAAGATGGTGGCCAGTTGTTTTCCAGGAGAAGCTCTGTTGCAGCTGGTTCTCCAGAAGGGAACTTGTCCTTGTCGAAGGAACTCGGGGCCTTGCTGTCATCAGGGGTGGCTGCTGTTCACTTTAGGGGTACTCTGGTCTTCATCTCTGCTGCGAGCATTGTGTCCTGGTTCCAGTATAGATTTCTTTAGCCTTTTAGTGCAGACAAGATGTCCATGGGACAGTGCTGTGAGCTCCCAGCCCTTGATTGGATCTTTTGAGTCTCCAGTGGATAGACAGACGTTCTGTACTCTTGCATTGGGCTTGTGTGTGTGAATGTTGTAACTTATAAATGTATTAAATCTGCTCTCTTGCAAACCATTGACTCTAGAGGAGTAACTAATACACACTGGTTTTTGTTTTGTTTTTCCTGGCACTATTTAAAAGAAATAGATTCTCTGCTTCGCCATCAATCTGGGGCTACCAAGTTTTTTCCAGAGCTCTTCTCCAGGGGTCTTGGATGACTCTCTGCCCCATCTAGATAAGTTGCTATTAAGGAGGAAGGCCAGATTCCTATTTCTATTCTTACACCAGGTACACAAGCAAAGTTGTGGAACAAATGGATCTCCTGTGGCTGGAATGAAAAGACATTCAAAGTCTGGCCCCAACCTGTCTTTCCAGTTTCATCTTTGTAAGCTCTTAAGATTCTAGAAGGGCAAATAGTTTGTTTAAATCTGACACCATTAACAATCCTATTCCACGTATATGTTATGCAATACTTTTAATAAGCTTCATAGGTACGGTGTAGTATGTGCTTAGATTTTTTTTCTAGCGATGAGAGCAATTATTTTTCTAGCAAAACTGGACAAATCCTTGTAAGCGCTGGGCCTTTCACACCTCTGAACCATTAGGAATGTGGTTCTTTTCCATGTTCGTTTATCCATGTGCTACCCACACTCTCACCTCTGGAAAGTCACTGGAATTCTTCCATGGGAAGTCATGGCTCCTACAAGGCTCCAGCCCTCCAAGAACCAGAGTGTTGGAAGCCCTGCAGGGCAGGTGTGTGTTAGACACCTGTTCTCTGCCTCCCCACAGAAGTTCTGCCAAATGCAGGCAATAGAAGGCTCTTGCTGGGTGGGACCATCCAGGATTCAGGAAAGATGGGATGGAGCTAAGGAGCTTGGGTTTGGATGGAAAGCAATAGGGATCAAAAGAGCCAGGACTCCTCAGACAGGATGGGCTGGATACCCAGAGTCTAGGTTTAGGTGGAAGTCTATGAAAAAACGACAACAGTCATTTCTGGATGTTCTGCTGGTCCCTGCAGGGTAAGGACTTTGTAGCTTGTCCGGAGCTCTCTCCACCGAACACAATGGAAGAAGAGTTTTGTCCTAGTGTGGGTGCACATACGGCTGCCTCAGGGCCTGCTCGGGAAGGTGTGATCCTCACAGGGCATGGAGGGCCACCAGGATGGGAGGCCTTTTGTTGCTGCAAACGGTGCAGTCCCATGTCTCACCCTACCTGGTTCTCCTAAAAGTGAACAACCCGAAAACTCAAGGTACCTACAACAAAGACAGTTCTCAGAGACTGAGCAGCCAGAGCTGGCTCTGAAAGCAAGGCTTCTCTCCCTGGAAGCTTTTTTGGGGGGTGGGGAGGGGTGCTAGAGATAGAACCCAGGTTTTTGTGCATGCTAAACAGGTGGCTACCACTCAGCTATACCCACAGCCTTGGGGAAGCTTCTGTGTGTGTGTGTGCCTGTGTGGGTAGTGCTGGGATTTTGAACCCAAAGCCTCAGAACACTCAGCTACATCCCCAGCGTCCCCCCACCTCACCTTTCAGACAGGGTCCTACTCATTTGCTAAATTGCCCAGGCTGGGCTTGAACTTGCGATCTTCCTGCCTCAGCCGCCCCCTAGAGTGCTGGGATTACAGGTGCATGCCACCACACTGCTTCCTGGGGAAGCTTCTAAACAAGTAGCATGCTGAGGAGCCAGATTGCTCTGTATTAGTACTTTGAAGACCTTTCCTTGTTGTATAGAACCAAACGTTTACTGGGTTCCTGTGATGTGCTCCCACTTACTTCGGGTTCATGCCATTTATCGCACACAAACTAGATCCTAAGCACTGCTAAACGCACTCCACACGTTACAGCAAATCTCTCAAAAGTATACATTAGTGTCCCCATTTCACAGATGAGTACATAGAGGCTCAGAAACGTGAAGGATTTTGTCTCCAGGTCCCCAAGTAGTAGGTTTTTATACCAGGACCCTAGCAGGTTAAGCATAGCCAACACTTTCCCATGCTATCTGTCCCTGAAGAGCACGTCTTCCACGGTGGCACCCTCTGCAGCCCCTGGGCAGTATCTGCTCAGTCCATACATTTCTCATGTGGGCGCAGCTCCCCACATTCCCACCCAGGAGCCCCTGCTGCCTGAGAGTCTCAGGACCCTACTGCAGCTGCCTGATGCCTCCCTGTTCCCTTCAGACTCAGGCTTCCTCTCCTTCATGGGCACACACAGGTTTAAGGAATCTCCAGGGTCATGCTATGTAGACCTCTGCCCAGGGCAGGAACTTACTCCTAGCATGGCCCAGAGTGGTGATCAGTCAAACACATGAAGAAAGAGGACCCCAGATCTATCTGGTGCTTGGAGAGGTGTGGTAGTTTAGATGCCAGATGAGTTGGTCACTTCTCAAAACCTACAGTATGGGGAGAGGGGTAGCTCAGTGGTAGAGAGCTTGCCTAGCATGTACAAGGTCCTGGGCTCAATCTCCAACTGAAAAAACTATGAATGACTGGGCGTGGCGGCACATGCCTGTAAACTCAGCACCTGGGAGGCTGAGGCAGGAGGATTGTGATGAGCTTGAGGCCAGCCTGGGGTACATAGTGAGTTCAAAACCAGTCGGGGGTTTGGAGATTTAGCTCAAGTGGTAGCTAGCTAAATCTAGCAAGTGCAAGGCCCTGAGTTCTATCCCCAGCACCGCCCCCCCCCCGAAAAAGACCAGTCTGAACTACACAGTGAGATCCTGTCTTAGAAAGAAAGAAAGAAAAAAGAAAGAAAGAAAGACTCTACATATGCCGTACCCGCTCTGCGACACAGTGTCTGAGATACCACCCGTAGCACTCCAAGCCACTGAATTAAGCACAGTCCTGCCCATTACCCTTGAGAGGGTTGCATGAGAGTATGAAGTAAGTGAGTTTGCTCACTTACTTTTCTAAACATTCACGGGACCGTGGTGACTGTGGTGACCTGTGGCCTGGTCTAGGACAGAGCAGCCACCAAATTGCAGAGGCAAAGAAAAAAGCCTCTATCTGGAGATCAGGGGCCAAATTCCATTTGAACAGCTAACCAGAAGCCTGGCCTTGGCCAAATCTTTTTATCCCCCTCCCTGGATAAATCAGTTTCCTTATCAGCGAAATTAGCATGAGGAACATCCTGTCCCCATTACTTTCAGCTAGAGTTCTGATGCTCATGATGTTAACCAAAAGATGGACCGGTGACAGCAGGACGGCTACCTACATGAGCTTTACTGTCAAAGAGGGGAGGAAGGAGGCAGCAGAGACCCACCTCTAACCCTGGCCAAGCCTCCGGCCTGACTTGGTGCCTGGGAGGGCCTAGAACTTCCTGGAGCTCTTTGACATGCGCTTGGTCTCTCCCTTTTACAGGCAAGAAAACTGAGGCAGAGAAATGGAACAGCCCCATCTGGCTAGTGCACCCCAAAGGCTCTTCTTTCTCCACAAATAAAATACTTCTCTGCTCCAGCTTCTTCTGCAAAGGACCCGGGACATCATAGGTCCCTGCCGATGTTGTGGCAGCTGACTTGGCCCTGTCCTGCTCGAAGCCCACAGTCTCAGGCCTGTGGCTGGTCACGAGCCACGTAAGGCCATGGTGGCCTTACTAACCCAGAGTGTGGTCCCGCCAGCTGCAGGGTGAGCGGGCTGGCTAGGGATGGCCGGGGAGATGCTGTCTGCAGACAGCATTTGAGGGTTCCTCTCTCAGGAGAAAGCAGGAAAAAGGGGACACAGGCAGCTGAGAGACAAGAACTAGAAGTCACTAAAAGCTGGGGGTGTCTAGAGGAAGTACGGGGGGGAAGCAGAGGCTGTGGATATGTCAAAGGGTGTCACAGGCCACCTGCCACAGAATTATCATGGGACCTGTTAAAACTGCTAGTCCTCAGGCCATGCCTACCGCAGCCACTAGACCAGAATCTCTGGAGGCAAAGCACAAATGGAAATTTTAAATAAGCTTCACTCTTAGCCACAGTCAAATTTGAGCCACGCTGCCTGAGGCCAGAAGTGGGGGTGGGGTGGGGGTGGGGGGCAGGAATGGGTGTTCAAAGGGATGGGGCGGGTGGCACAGGGGGAGCAAAAGCCCAAGAGTGGAGAGAGGAGGGGCAGTTGCTGTCAAGTGCAAAGCTCAGGCGATGAGCAGCCTGACTCCCTAAAGTGTTGAAATAACTTTCCCCAGACCTTCATCCCTGCCTCCCTGCCACCCCCCCAAATCGAGGTCTTCCTTACTGTGTCCAAAATTCAACAATTTCAAAGAGGCGGCCCTGAGATGAAAGAATAAATAGGCCCTTTAGCCATAGATGAGCAGGTTTCCAGTCGGGGTTAGGTCAAGGCCGAGCACAGTCAACTGTGTGACTCTGTGACCTTGGGTGAGGACTCCACCAGTTAATGTGTGGAACGGCCTCGTGCCCGGTAGCTTTTGGGGCCAGGATTCTTCTTTCCTACTCCCTCCCACCCCCATGCACACCCCCTTTCCTTAGTTCCTCTCTCTATTATGCAACCAAAGAGTGAACTCTGCCTGGGTTTGCAGCTGGTGGCTGGGCCTGCTTCAGAGGCAATCCACAGCTCCTCTGGGTGAGGAGGGACTTTGAAAGCCACATCCTGCCTCTCTTCCTTCCTCCCTCCACGTTTTTATCCCTGTTCCATTAAGCCAGGACCTTTGCCCTCTTTCCCCAATAGGGCAAAGAACCCGGTGATTCTGTTCCCCCAATCTCCAGGCTGCTACTGGCTGTTGCTGTGGCGACCAGGCCAAGAAGGGAAAGAGCTGCTTCTGCAGAGACGCCTGCTTCACCCTCAGTAACTAAATTGTTCTGATGCCGCTAAGTCCCTGTCAGGTGCTCCTGAGCAGTCACTTAGCAGAAATGGAAGTCAATAGGAGCTGGTTCCTGCCTCCCAGGGCGTGGCATCTCCAGGCAGACTCACATTTGAGCACCTACTCTCTCTCTCTCTCTCTCAAATCACAGTCCTTGGGCCAGGAACATCTGCATCACCTGAGAATTTATTAGAAATAGCCATTTCAGCCAGCATGGCGGTGCATGCCTGTAATCCCAGCACTCCGGGAGGCCAAAGCGGGAGGGTCATAAATTCAAGCCCAGCCTGGGCAATTTAGCAAGACCCTCTCTCAAAATAAAAAAATGAAAAAAGGACCAGAGGACCTGGGGGTGTAACTCAGTGCAAAGGTCCTGGGTTCAAGCCCCAGTACCACAGAAGACCAAAAAAACAAAAAAGCCAAGCTGGGTGTGGTAGCTCATCCCCGTAATCCCAGCAATCTGGAGGCCGAGGCAGGAAGATCACTATGAGTTCAAGGCCAGCCTGGGGTACACAGGGAGTTCAAAAGCCAGCTCGAACTATGTTGCGAGACCCTGTCTCAAAGGGAAAAAGTCAAATTTCAAGCCCTTTCTCAAATCTGCCAACTCAGAAAACCCTGATGTGGGGTCCTGCTAGCTGACTCGTCACAAAGCCACCAGGTGACACAGATACCTACTGACAATGGAGAACCAAGATGGAGTTAAGACCTCACCCTGTCCCCAAAGATGGAGATTACAGTTCTCATATCACACAGGGGAAGTGGGCGCTGTTCTACCCTGGTATGCAGACTATCTGACAGATGAAGCTGAGGTCCCTGGAGGGTTTTTTTGTTTGTTTTGTTTTGTTTTGTTTTTGACACAAGGTCTTGCTATCTGGTTTGGTTCCAGCCTGATCCTGAACTCACTATGTAACCCCTGATCTCAGACTTTGGGGGATCCTCCTGACTCAGCCTCAGGAGTCCTGGGATTACAGGCATGCACCACCAACCCAGCTGCCCTGGAGGTACCTCACACTGCAGCCAGCAGGTCAGTGGTCGATCTGGGGCTTCCAGGCCGCGCTTGCACCCGTGAGCACAGGAACACCAGTGAGGAAACCTGGCAGCTTCACCCCAGAGCAGGGGCGGGGCGTGGTGTCCAGAAAAGCTTCTGCAGTGACAGCCACCTGCCCCAAATGTCCAAGCTGATGTAACGCTCCTCCAAGCTTCCCAAGCTCCTTCCTCCTCACATCCCCATCCAGTTTTGACAGAGAGCTTGCTGCCTTTTCAGGCCACCCATCCATCTGTGAAATCTGTCAGCTAGTCTGGACACCAGGGTAGAACAGAGCCTCAGGTTCCTCCTGTGTCATATGAGAACCATAATCTCCATCCGTGCGGATTGTGCAAGGTCTTAATTCCATCCGTGGTTTAAATTTCCCTTTCAGTGAGCTGAACAACATCCGTGTAATGCCTGCCTTTCATAACACAACCGTCTAATCCCCTTTAACAGAGATTATTGGATTACTTAAAAATACGATATGATATGGGAATACGTATACTATCCATTTACCCTGAATCATCCACCCACCTTTGCTGATGGGATATTTTCAACCTGCAGTTGGTTGAATCTGCACATGTGGGATCCAAGATTATTTAGGACCAGCTGCCTATTATGGCTTTCAACAAATAATGACCCTGGAACTTAAACAACTTCAGCTTCAGGGAAATCTGCCTTTGATCCTCAGCAAATTGTTCCCTGCTTTGGACTTCAGTTTCCATCTGTGAAATGGGATAACTGTACCCACTTCTCACAGCTGGTCAGAGTGGGGAGTGAACTAAATGGAAGAGAAAATATCTATGAAGATATTTTTATTCGCTCTGATTCTAAGATAAATTCTTGGAGTCAGGAGTGAGGGGAAAGCACCGGATTGATTGTTCCCAAAGCAAGAGGGAAAGACGGCTTTCTACCTTCACAGATGCAAGAGCTAACTGGGAGACAGCATGCCCCTCTAGGCCCAGGGCTGGCTGCTATCAAAAGGCAGCCAAACAACCCTGCCACCTATCTCTAGTTTGGGTTTTCAGAAGTATCTTTCAGGAGACTTCTCGAGTGGCCTTCAGCAGATTGCTAGGGGGGCTGGGGACTGAGGCAATCCCCTCCCCGCCCCCAGGGCCCTGTAAAGACCCGGTAGCCTGCGTGAGAGTTGCGGATCTGGTTCCTCTCAGGTTTGTTCTGAAATAAACCTGTCCTGTTTAGCTCCTATCTCTGCTCTTTTTCCTTCTTTTTTTCTGAAGAGAAACCCTGTACTTCTGGGGCGAGAGGGCGAGGGTTCTGCAGGAAAGGAACCCAATCCAGCCCCTCTTGTCCATCTGCAGGGACGATTACAGCATTACTTTCATTGTTTCGTTCTGCCGAGAGAAAAAGCTAATTCTGTAGCTCAGGAAAGACAAAAGAGCCCCAATCTCGTTCCCAGAATGCATTTTCCAAGCGGGATTAGTGTTCCTCTCAGAAGGGAGCCTTATAGACTCAATCCTGAGCTGCTGCCCACAGCTCCCGGTAGCTTCTGGACTCTGGCCCAGGGGGAGTCCTAGAACTGGCTCCGGGCTGCACAGCGTCCCCGCCTGTCTCTGCAGGCCGCCTCTGGGGCAGGCTTGGTTTCCCTCACCCCTTCCTGGGCTGCCAGAGCAGTGGTTTCTGAACTTTTTCAGGCAGAGGGAGCCCCATTCAAGAGGCCAGGGGCTGGGAATGTTCATGCATTTGATCTGCAGTCAAAATATATGGTGAAGATTTAAATTTTCAGGCTGGAGATTTAGCCTAGTGGGTAGAGCACTTGCCTAGCAAGTGCAAGGCCCTGAGTTTGAGCCCCAGCACCAAAAAAAAAAAAAAAAAAAAAAAAAAAGATTTAAATTTTCAAAAAAATTTATTACAGTAAAAGACACATTACTAAGAATCCTCTTCAAAATACCCCCTCTCACTTGGGACACACTTATCCCATCGTTTTTGCACCTGGGTTTTGGGGTGCTGGAGTCTCCTTCTGGAGGTAGTTTCTAGGTTCCTTCCGTCCGGAGCATAGAACTGGCCAAAGACAAGCACAAATGGCAGCAAAGTTTTATTAAGGGTAGGAAAAAAAACAGGCTCTTCAGAGTGAGTTTGGGTCAACTAAAAGCAGGAAAAGAAGCACACCCTACAGCACCCTACAACATGAAGGAGGGCCACCATGGAAGACAGAACACAGAAGCAAAACTCAAAGTTGACTGTCCATGCCAGGCATGCTGGTGCATTCCTGTAGTCCTAGCACTAGGGAGGCTGAGGCAGGAGGATTGTTGCAAGTTTGAGGCCAGCCTGGGCTACATGGTGAGTTCAAGGCCAGCCCGAACTATATAACGAGACCCTGTCTCAAACAAAAACAAAACAAAACAACAACAACAAAAGTGAAATTCACTGTGGACTGTTCTTTTTGTATCATCCACTCCTCAGGCTGATCCGGTCAAAAACCTGCTTGAGTTCTCGTGAGAACTCCACTTGCAGGGCTTTGGGAACTGTTTTGTGCAGTCCAGGATCTTGCCGCGCCTCCTCTCCCAACCTGTTTTAGCCACACCCTAACTTCTTGTCTCATTGCCACTTTCTGAAGTGGCTCTAGAAGTCCTCTTTCATGAGTGTCTTTAGGAGGTGTGATCAAAAATGTGGTGAATGGTGCTATCCAAGTGCCATCCAACAGAAAGGCGGGCTAATAACAACACAACGGTGTGTCCCCTTCTGTGTTATTCACTGGATCTAGCACCATGCATGCAACTTCTGGTTCTTTCTTCCCCAAAGTCAAATGACCATGAAAGGGAAATATTTTGAATCAGTTTTAGATAGGATAGAAGAAATAAAACTATGTAGAAAGGGCAGGGGCTCACGCTATGTAGTTCAGGCTGGCCTTGAACTCATGATGTAACCCAGGCTGGCCTTGAATTCACAGCAATCCTCCTGCCTCAGCCTCCTAAGTGCTGGGATTACAGGCGTGCACCACCACGCCAGGCTGGAAATGGAGATTTTTCTAAATTGTACTTTTAAGAAGAATGCAGTTTCAGGACACAAGCCCAATTTTTTCTTTCCCTTTCTTCTCCCAAAATACAGCAAATCTGGGCAAGTCCTTTTCACCTACAAATGGGTTTGCTCCTTCCATTTTAACCTGCCAGTGGTCCTCTTTCACTTATGAATAGACCCCATATGAATGGTCCATTATCTCACTATTGGTGGCCATCCTCTATTACCCACTAGACAAGACTAAGACTAGAGATTATTGAGGTCCAGATTTCCCCCACCTGAAACACATAAAAGATCCCCAGTTCCCAACTCTGTTGTGCCTCATTTCTCTGAGCACCCAAAATCTGCTCTTGAGGGCAACCCATATCTAACTCTAATAAATCCTTCCTGTCTCTCTTATTGGCACATCCTGAAAGGTCTTTTTCCACAATGGGAGTCAGTGAACTTGCAAACTTATTTTAAAAGGGTGAGTTAAATTCCTTGTTTCAGCCCCAGGGACCCTCAGATCCAGCACAGTGACAATTTCAGGACATTGAGGCAGCCATGACCGTGCAACTGAAGACACGAAGGAGGACTTCTAGACCTGCTTCAGAAAGTAACACAAATGACGAGACAAGTGTGTTTGAAGCAAGAAGGAGTGTTATTGGAATCTCCTGGCTAGACCAAATTCTTATCAGATAGTTGCTTCTTAAAGTAGCTCGCCAATTAAACGTTACGAAGTTCTGGGTCGCTTGCCTAGCCTAGAGTTGGATTCCAGGTTTTTCTCATCTTGAACAAAGAATTGAACGAAATGAGCAAAAAGCAGCGGTAAAGTTTATTTGAAAAAGTAAAAGTGAAGATTGACAGAGAAGCTGGCTCTGCAGAGTGAGCTTGGGCTGAGTAAAAGAAAAAAGCAAGATAAAAGAACACCCTGGGAAAAGCAGGGCTATCGTAAGGAAAGCCGCCATAGCGAGATCTTCTTGGTATCTGTGTCTTTTTATACTGTCCAAATTTCCAAGGAATCGGCAAGAACTTCTACACACAGGTCCTGAAAGACGATGCGGGGATCCCACACCTCCAGCTAATGGCAGGTCTAGGCAACCTGTTGAAAACCTGCTTGCGTTTTTGGGAGAATTCCACATGCGGGGGCCTGGGTGCTGTTCTTTGCATGTGTTCCAGGATCTTGTAATTAACAGCTCAGCCAGCTTCCCTGGGCAGCTTTGCCTAAGCTTTGCCTATCTCAGGAGTATTTTGAGGGAGATTCATGGCAATGTGTTTTTTACTGAAATAAAATTTTTTTAAATTTTAAATATATTTTTTAAATGCAACTCATACACGTATGTGGTCCTGGCTGACCAGATGAAGAAGTTAGGTGTGGCTTTCCTTCGGCTCCTTCCCCTGCACCCTCGCTGCCCAGCAGGTCCTCTGGAACTGGGGCACAAGCACAGCCTTAACACCAGCTCTGCAGTGTCAGCCACCCTATGCATTTCTTTCAGCTGGTAAATGCCCACTGGCTGCCTCCAGGGAAGACAAAAAAATGTTTGGAAGGTTCTGCAGCCACAAGGCCTTGGAAAATTGCCCTAAGTCTCAAGCCCTCGGCTTGGGGGCTCAGAGCTGGAAACCAGAAACAGCTGCAGCATAGGATGAAGGTAGTTACAGGCAGTGTGGAAGGGGGAGGAGAGAGGCAGGGCGCCCACATCTAGACCCACCACAGACTTTTCTTTCTTTCGAATTTTTTTAGACAAGGTCCGACTACATAGTCCAGATTAGCCTTAAACGATGTAACCCAGGCTGGCCTTGCATTTGGGCGACCCTCCCTCATCAACCTCCCTAGTGCTGGGATTACAGGTGTGCGCCACCACGCGCAGCAGACCCACCACACTTTAACCCAGAGATTGTCAGCATGGAAGAAACAAAGATCATTGCACCAAACGCCCCTTTCTACAGATGAGAAAACAATCCAGAGTGGTTGAAGCAGCTGCCCAAGGTCACCCAGCAAAACGATCGCAGGGCTGGGACTAGAGCTCCTGGCTCAGTGTGCCTAGCCAGGGCTTCCCGTTCACTCACTGCCCAGGCCTGTACTCAAGTAGGGAATGGGAGCGCCCCCCCACCCCCCGCAGGCTGTGACAGGAAGGATAGCTTGGCGGACCCAGGCCAGCCACTCGGCCTCCTCACCAAGGCTTGGAAGTGCCGACATCCTGTCCCCAACCATACCTGACTCTCAGGTCAGGTTGACCTGTCAGATGCAGGCAGCAGCCTCTGCCTGCCTTCCCAAAGCCACACTTCCTCAGATGGGGCCAGGTGGGGCCGGGCCGCAGGACTGCTGCCTCCCAGGCTTGGCCTCTGCCCCCTGCCCTCCATCCCGCCCTGACCCTGAGCTGAGGAGGCACCCACCTGGGCAGCTGGTGATGTGCGTGCCCCAGGCAAAGCAAGGCAAGGGGCAGGTCCCGGGCTGAGGGCTCTTCAGGCTTTCCAGGGCTTCAGCCTCACAGCGGCCCTTTATGGATGAGAGAGACGTGGAATCTGCACCAAGAGGTGTCCCTACCCTGAGCGCCCCTGCCGGGCGCCCCTGCAGGCAGCCTCAGCTAGACTGCCCTAGGGCGGATCTGCGCTGGCTGGTGGAGGCCTCCCCTGCCCAAAGCACAGAGGCCTTGTCCAGCCACGCCCAGGCTTCCCGTGGACAAATGACCCGATGGGGACAAATGGCCTCCCCAGCTCTCTGCCTTCTCCTCTCTCTCTCTGTCTTTCTGTCTCTCTCTCTGTCTCTCTCTCTCTCTGTACTGGGGATTGAACCAAGGGTCTTTGCACTGAGCTACATCCCCAACCCTTTTAAAATTCTTTATTTTGGGACAGATGCTCAATAAGTCACTAAATTGTCCAGGCTAGGCTTGAACTTGCAATCCTCCGCCTCAGCCTCCCAGAGTGCTGGGATCATTGGTGTGCAGCACCACACCCGGCTCCTGCTGCTCTCTCTTGGGGACATAGCCACTGTGTCAGGAGCCCCCGGGGACCTCTGGAGCTAGCCAGACTACATAGCTCCCACTAACCTGGGGCCTCAAAGAAGTTTTGCCAACTCCAAGTCTCAGTTTCTTCATGTCCAGAATAGATTACTACTGCCAGCATTTGAATTGTTTTGTTCCTCTATACTCATGCAGGACTTTGACCCCCAAAGCCTTACATTAATAGTATTAAGAGGGTGGAAACTGATCCTGCTACGGTGTTTAGAGGTGCAGCCTGGGGCGATTAGATTAGATGAGGTCCATAGGTGGAGGGCCCATGATTAGCTCTCAGTGATTATGTAAAAAAGGCAGAGAGGTCACACAGACAGAAGACACACTCACTCCCACCATGATATGAGTAGCCCAGGGGTACACACCAGTGTCCACATATTGCTCTTTGGACTTCTAGCCTCCAAATGGTGAACTAAATAAACCTTTCTTCTCTATAAAGCATCCTACATCAATTATTTTGTTATAGGAACAAAAACCAGGTCAATACACCTCTCTTGCTGCTTAGCCCTCTTTGGGTCTGCTTCCTCTTCCCAGCAGAAGTTACACAAGTGCATGTATGATGCATGCACATGCACACACACACACACACACACACGCATGCATGCACAGAGAAACTGGCCAATGCTTGACATTTGCAGTGCCCAGGTCAAGAGTTGAAAGGGAACACTTCGCATCAATGACCATTCAACGGTTTTAAGTGAAGCCACGCACTGAAACACATTATTAATGGATCACCGCACTTTCTTGACAAGCTGGAGAGTCAAGCTCATCTCCAGAGTTCTCAGAGTTCAAGCCAGAGTGTGTGGTGTGGCCGGTTCCCACTCCCCAACCCTGTGGGCCACCGGCTCCCTCCTCCACCTGCCAGCCCCTGCTGCGCTGCACCCCGGGGGCCTCCATGCTCCGGGCGCTCCCTGTGCCAACAGCCGCCCCAGGGCCTAGGACAGGACACCCTGGCCTGCTGCGACTGGGAAGGGCCCATGAAGCTCCTGCGGCCAACCTAGGGCCCTTTGGGTTGGAAATTCCAGGGCAGGTATGTGCGTGTGCACACACACACACACACGCGCGCGCACACTCACCTGGGGTCCTGAAGCTCTTTCTTCAGAACTTTCTACCTGGTTCCTGTCCACTCTTGGGGACAGCACTGCTGGCTGTCACCGTGGAGGGTCAGTGCATCTCCAAGGGGCGCTCAGAAGGCTGGGGGCCACGCCATGCCCACTGTGTTCCCAGGCCCCGAGGGACGAACAGGCCGCGACAGGAATGTTAGTCAGATGCCAGCAGGGTGGCAGAGCGGGCTGGAGCCAGGGCTTTGGGATTCTGGCCGCTGCATCCAACACTCACCTCTTAATTGTGAGACCTGGAAGATTTACTTCGTTCCGCCACACCTTGGTTTTGCTATCTGAGAGGGGCCCGCTGGTAACACCTGCTTGTGGGGCTGTTGCCGTGACTCCATGAGTTACCATGTTGGTCCAACCTGTCCTCGTGAGCGCCTGCCATGTGCCAAGACAGGGACGAGCCAGGCTGTGTGAGGCACTGGGGGGTGAAGTGATGAGCGAGAAGGCTCAGGTCGCGGTCCTGCCATCCTCCTGGGGAAGAATCAATGTGTGAGGAGGTAGGTGCCAGGAAGAATAAAGCAGGGGAGGGATAAAGGTGTTGTTTTGGACAGGAAGTCATCTCTGGGGAGGGACAATTAAGCTGAGACCCGAAGGGGGCGAGGAACAGCAAGTGCAAAGGCCCTGAGGAGAAAGCCCACCCTTCAGTCTGCACCCCGACTCGGGCTCAGCAGAGAAGAGCAGGTCTTCCCTGCCACCAGGGGAGGTGCCTGCCCCTGCCTCCCCTAGCGAAGGACACCGCTGGGGCCAGCGGCCATCTGAGGAAGGGAAGAGAATGGCCAGGTGCTGAAGAGAATGGCCAGGTATCCCCAGATGTCCCATCAGGACATCTGGACTGAATGTGCCCCACAGACAAAGCTGGAAAACAAAGGAACTTGAAGGGGGCGGGAGGGACGCGGTCCCACAGAGGGCATGCGCTTGCTGGCATTGCCCCTCGCCCAAGCTGGGGACAGCAACTTGGTGTCCCCGTGTAAACCTCTGGGTCTTTCTCTCTGCCAGGCCCACCAAGGCAGATGGCTCTTCCCCAGGACCTAGCAGTCTGCAGCACTGGGGAGGGGACTGTCGTCCCCATTCCACACCCAGGCCAGGATGGTGGGGTGAAGCAGGGAGAGCCAGGTGACACCCGGAGCCAAAGGCAGCTTTACACATGGGGGGAGGGGCCTGGTGAGCAGGGAGGGGATTCTGATGGGGAGAAAGGGAGCTCGGGAGATGGAAGGGCGTTCCGTGTAGGAGGGGCCACAGAGGAGGAGGGCCAAAGACAAAGGCCACTCAATACCTGGACCAGTAATCCAGTCTTCACCCTACAAACACACACACACACACACACACACACACACACGGCATGCAAACACACACTCACAGAGGCATGCATGCACATAAACATGTGTGCACACAGTGACAAACACAATGCATATACATGTATATTCACATGTGCAATGCATGCAAACACACACCAGCATACACATACACGTGCACATACGCCGACCTCTGAGAAGACCCAGGTCAGGGAAGCTACATTCACACCTTCAGCAGAGGCATTCTGACCCCGAGCTTCTCCAAGGCCCTTCTCCGTGTGTGTGGCAGGCTGGGCTGTGGAAAGATGAGTGTCTGCATGCCTGTGTATGTGCATGTGTGCATGTGTGTACATGTGTGCCATGTGCACACGTGTCATGATGACCAGTGGGCTGCAGACTTGGCCCTTCACCAAGATCCTGCTTTTGCCTGCCAAGTCCCTTCTTCCTCTGAGTCTCTGTGTTCACCTGTAAAGGAGGGTCTAAACTGGGCATAGTGATGCATGCCTGTACTCGCGGCAGTCTGGGGGCTGAGCCAGGAGGATCACAAGTTCAAGTCCAGTCTGGGCAACTTAGTGATTCATCAAGACCTGTCTCAAAATAATATTTTAAAGGGCTGGGGATGTACCTCAGTGTGAAGACCCTGGATTTACTCTCCAGTACTAGAAAAAAAAAAGTGGGGACAGAGTCCCTGCCTCCCAGGGCTCAGCCACAGGCTTGGCCACCCCAGCAGGGCCACCTTAGGGAGAATGAAGTCCATCTCCACGTTGTTCACTTTTTTGTTTGTTTGTTTTTTTGAGATAGGGTCTCACTAAGCAGTTTAGATTGGACTTGAACTCACTGTGTAGCCACCGATGACCTCGAACTCAGGGCAATCCTCCTGCCTCAGCCTCCTGAGTGCTGGGATTACAGGTGTGCACCATCTTGCCCAGTGCATCGTTCACTTCTGACCTCATTTGGTCTTGCCTTTCCAGACTGGGGGGGGGGGATGGGCTGGCTCCCCGGGGCCAGAAGGGCTGGTGCTGTTACCTAAGCCGCAACCTGACCCCAGCAGCCCTAGGTTCCCAGGAAAGCTGAGCCTCTCCCGGGTGCAGGAGGTTTGGCTGCTCTTGGGAAGCCAGAAGCCGCCAGCCAGTGGGGAGGCCCAACTTCTTCCTTCAGCACCCAGATGGCACAGCAGAGGAAGGTGGACAATTCCTCCCTAAGCAAAGAGAAGCAGGGAAGGATTGGCTGACAGCCTCCTACTTAGGCCTGAGCCACACTGGCCGGAGAGGTCTGGGTGGAGGCTGAGGCAGGGCTGGCTTCTCCATGGGGGTTTGCAGGCTGCAGCCCAGGAAAGTCTGCCTTTCTCTGCAGACTCCACCCTCCTGGCATGGCCCTGGGTGCCTCTGGCCACTCCAGCCTCAGAGGACTCTCTCCACTCTAGAAATGATTTCCAAAGATCAGGTCCCTTGTTCTACGTCATTTGCCACTTTGTGTTCATCCACCTGCTCTAGCATTGAACAGTGTCTCCGACTTTCACATACACACTCGTTTCCTCTGTGTGTCCCAGGGTGCTCCCAGGAAGCTGGACTGCGGGGAGGGGGCGCTGTGTCAGACCCTACCCCCAGGAAGGAGGTCCTGCTCCATCCTCTCCTCCCTCGTCTCAGTCATAGGTAAGGAGAAGAGATACAGATGAGCAGGTGGGACACCTGGGACAGGAGGAACAGAAGGCCACGTGCTGTCCCCAGCATCACAGCAAGACAGTAGACAGTATTCCCCCTGCCCCAGGCAGGGTCCTAGGGAAATCAGGGCTGGAGACCAACCTTACCTCTCTGTCTGCCCACTTCCTCCTGCAGGGAAGCGTGTGGATCCCTGGGCTCGGTCCTTGGTCCTGCCTGCTTCTGATGGCCAGAATCTTTCTGTGCTCCAGGAGCCTTGGGAGGTAGCAGAGGATGGACTGCATCTGGGTGTGGAGGACGAAGAACAAACAGGAGGCAAGAGGGCCTCCCCAGCCACAGGAGTGGCCCTGACCGGCTGCGGGACGGAGGAATGGTCTGTCACGTGGCTGGCCGGGTGCTTCGGAGAGGCCCAGCTCAAAGCTCAGAGATTTCAGCTGCCTGAAAGGGCCAGCTCTACCGCTGTGTGTGTCCTGGGTAAACTGGGCCAGCCCTAGAGAGGCCTGGAGCCTGCAGGTGTGAGCAGACACCTCTGGCCAAGCTGGGCCTCCCGGGATCACTGTGGGTTCCTGCAGCCCTTGCCAGACTGTGCTGGGAACCAGCCTTGGTCACCTCTGTGTCTACAGCCCCTGACATAATGCCAGGATGTCACAGGTGCTTAGTAATTATTTGGGGAGGAAAAGAGAGAGCGAATGAATGAATGAATGAGTGACTGGCCTCACAGCCCTGGAGAGATCTCCATTCCTCCTACTTCTCCTTGGGGCTCAGTGCCACCAACTCCAGGCCCTCCTCTGCGGCCCCTCACAGGGCTTGCTGCCTCAGGCTCGGATATGGGGCTGTGGTGGGTGGCTGAAGGCCTCGGATCCTATTTCCGAGGGTCTGGGGTCCAGCTCCCGCCTCCTCCCAACACCCTGGGTCAACATCCTCATTTCCTTGCCACCCAGTGAAGCTCTGTTCTTGGCACTTTGTTTACACCGCCCGTGGCTGGCTCCCAGGGATCACGGGTCCTTCCTGGGTGTTGAGTTACCTGCTCCAGAACTGGGAGATTCCAGGGAGGTGCTTTGTGGGTGCAGCAGAGCTATGTGGGTGCTGAGGGTTTGGGGGCTGGAATAAAAGCAGGACGTCATGGAGCAGACCAGGCTGTTGGTGGAGAGAGGGTGAGAGACAAGGCAGGAAGGAAGCCAGTGGGAACCAGGGTAGCTCTTTAGTCTTACAAAAATGGCAGGGTCTGGAACATGGCTTGTGAGCATCTTATCTTGGTCTGGACGTTACCGCACTGTCCCGGACATCTGTGAATCTAGGAGAATGTGATTATTCTGAGGCTTGCAGCCCTTTCTTTCTCACCCCCTGCCCCCACTTTGGCAGTACTAGGGATTGAACCCAGGGTCTCGCGCATGCCAGGCAAGTGCTCTGCCACTGAGCTACATCTTCACTCTTTACATTTTTTGAGCTGGGTGTGGTGGTTCATGCCTGTAATCCCAGCATCCCAGAGGCTGAGGCAGGAGGATCGCCATGAGTTTGGGCCAACCTGGACGACAGAGTGAGTTCAAGGTCAGTCTGGGCTACATAACAAGACCCTGTCTCAAAAAAAAATTTTTTTAAGTGTTTTTTGTTTTTTTGACACAGAGTCTGACTGTGTAGCCCAGGCTGGCCTTGAATGTGCAATTCTCATGCCTCAGCCACCTGAGTAGCTGAAATTAATAGGCACTGCCGCTGTGCCTAGCACAGCTACCTTTTATTCATGACCTTTCCTGTGATCTGGGAATGAGGAGCATGCAGGGGAAGGGCCAAAGCATTTTAATTAATTCTACAATTAGTCATTAAAATATGGAGCAGGAGCCAGACATGGTACAGCACTTTAGGAGGCTGAGGCAGGAGGACTGCACGTTCAGACCCAGCCTGGGAAATTTAAAGACTAAGTGAACTCCTGTTTCAAAATAAAAAATAAAAATGATTTGGGATGTAGCTCAATGTGAAAGTCCTGGGTTCAATCCCCAGTGCTGGGGGAAAAAAAAAAAAGAAAGGAGAAGGGAAGAGAAGAAAGGAGAGAAAAGAAAAGAAAAGAAACATGTCTGTAACCCCAGCACTCAGGAGGCTGAGGCAGGAAGATCGCTGTGAATTCCGGGCCAGTCTGGGCTACATAGTGACCTCAAGGCGAGCCTGAACTACAGAGTGAGACCCTGAGGGGGATGGAGAGAGAGAAAGAAGAAGAAGAGGAAGAGGAGCGGGGAGAGGAGGAGGGGGAGGAGGAGGAAGCACATCTTTATTTAAGATCCTACCCACTACAACATTGTAATTGTGGAGAGACATAATGTTACATGTCAAGAGTCAAAATTATTGGAGGCTTAGTTAGTCTCCTCACACCACCCCCCCGGTGCTGAGGATTGAACTCAGGACCTCGGGCGTACCAGGCAAACTGTCTACCACTGGACACATCCCCAGCGCCCTTGGTCCCTTTGTAGCCACTTACTCTAAACCTCTGCATCCAACCCAGCATCACCTGGACTCTAAGGTAAAACTCTGGGAGCGCCGGCTAAACTCAGCTGACCTCTAGGCTCCTCCGTCCCTAAAGCTAAGTGAGCTATAAAGTAACACCTGAAACCCGTAGGAGGGATTTCCCCACTTAACCCAAGTCTGCCTCCTGATGTCCCCAGTCCGTAAATGTATTCATTTATGGCCTTCGCTCCAGTGCTGTAGAAGTTCGTGTGACTTCTTCCATGGGCGAACATGGCAACAGGGTGGCTTGCACCTGGGTTCCAGAGCCATGGTTGCTCAGGTTTGTCTCAAAACAACCGTTTTCTTATTTGCCCAGAGCAGAGTTGTTATTCTCCATTGACGAATTCACAGACCAGCCTCCGGTGTGGTGGAATCGCGGGCATCGCATGGGCAGGGGGTGAGAGGCAGGCTAGCGTTCCTGCTGCCCTGCTCAGCCTGTGCCAGTGAGGGCCACACCCACGTCTGGAGTGTGCACTCAGTGCCAGGAAGCTAGCACCAGCCGTCGGCTCATCTCAGTGCCAACCTTGTGGTTGGCTTGAAGGAAGGCAAGGGTGAGACTGGGAAGAGGAAAGATGATCAGACTGGGCGAGCTGGAAGGAGAAAAGGGCAAGTTCTAAGGTTCCTGCCTTCTCGTTCCTCTGTGAAGTCAGATTTACACATGCATGTAAGCACAGTGTGCACTGTGTAGAGAAAAGTTTAGGCATGTTTTTCGTGTGTAGCGAACACACATAGGTGTGTGCTTTAACCATAGACATGTGCTATTTTGTTGTTCTTGTTTTTGGTTTTGGTGTTTTGAGGTAGTGTCTCACTATGCAGTTCAGGCTGGCCTTAAACTCAAAGTGATCCTCCTGTCTCAGCCTCCCAAGTGCTGGGATTACAGGCATGTGCCACCATGCTCAGCTAGATATGTGCATTTTTGTGGGTGGGAATTTACCTGTTGGAACATGAGTTGACATGTGAGTGAGGAGTGGATTCATGGAGTCAAAATATTCTTGGCTGTGTTTGCATATGCCTGTGTAGGGGAAGTGCATGTGTATGTGTGTGTGTGTACACTTGTGGGCCTGTGTGCTTCTGACTTCCCCGGGCACTGGGAAGGCCAGGGCTCTCCAGTGAGCTCTAGGGGGAGGAAGCTCTGATTTTCCATCCTAGGAGGCCCAGTCTTCTCTGTCCCTTGGCCCCCAGGGCTGCGGCTATCCCCCAGGAAGAGCAGAGGTTCCATCCAGGAGTCAGCTTGCCGTGTCACTTAGCTATGGCACAGAATGGGGTTGGCGTGCGGCCTTTGGAGGCCTTCCCTGATCTTGGCCGAGGTGTGTATGGGTCCCTAACCTCCAAACGGGACTGTGGGGCAAGTTCCCAGGTGGCCTGTCACCTGTCCTGAGGGTGGTGTGGGGGTCCCTAGGCACCAGGCTACTGGTCCAGCTCGGGGTGCTTCTGTCATAGCTGGCCATTGTCCAGGTACAGGGTGACATCAGAGTTTAGGTGTCCTTGAAGGTCTCAGAGCCCGAAGGTCTAGCACCCAAATCCAAGGCCACTTTCTGCGCCTGCAGGAGCCTTGTCCCACTGGTCTCAGCCAAGTGTGACCAAGGAGCCCTCGACATGAGGCGGGAGAACTCACAGGTGCCATTTCAGCTCTGCCACACATCCAGTGTGACCGCAGTCACTTTGTGCCCTAGCTTCACTCTCAGCCTCTCCAGCCTGAGCACAGCTCTCTTCCCTTCCAGCTTGGACCGCTGTGGGCACGTCTCGCCCACCTCCCTGCAGGCGCCACAGCAGCCCTGCCTGCTGTCTTCCCTCCTCTGTGCAGCCCACGCCTGGTGACTCTGTCCCAGAGACCTTCCCATGCGGGTCCCCTGATCTGGGTGCCCCCTGGCCTTGCCCACACCTGGAACTCAGGCGGCTGCTCATGAAGAGTTAGTTGAATGAAACAGTGATGGACAAACAAGTGTGAGGTTGAGTGTACGGGGCTTTTACGGCACTAATCTCCTGAACCCACCCCCACCCTGTTTATTCCTCCTGTGGCCCCAGAGAAGACGGTTAGGGTTAGGGTTAGAGGCTGCAGAGTATGATTCTGCTTCTCTGCTACCCTCAGCTGGCAGAGCAGGGAAAGTGATAAGGTCTGGAAGCTTCTCTGGCTGCGGTGGGTCCTGCCCACCTGGGGATCGGTGGGGGAGGTTTTCCCTGTGTGGGAAGTCATGGTGGTCTCCCCTCAAACTGAATGATTGGTGGTCAAAATCAGTACCTCCCTCCATCTCAGACCTCAATACCCCACAGATTCCCAGCTCCTCAGCTCTGAAGTGTTGTTGCTATCACAGCATCCCTACCCGTAATAAGATAGGGTCTCGCTAAGTAGTCCAGGCTGGCCTCAAACTCGAGGCAATACTCCTGCCTCAGCCTCCTGAGTGCTAGAATTACAGGCATGCACCACCACACCCTACACTACGATTCTTTATCTGTCCATTTCCTGACTAGATTGAGCTCCCGGAGGCAGGGATCACCTAATCCTTCCCTGTTGGACAAATATTCGTGTTGCAGCCCCCACAGATGCAGTGACAGTTTGTGCATGTGGGACACACAATGGACGGGCACATGAGGGTGAGAGATGGTCCCACTCTGACCTGGCTCTAGGCTGCCTGGGCACTGTGGTCAGACCAAGGAGAAGTTCAGGGAACAGAGACGCAGGAGGCACGTCACCGATCCCGGCTCGGCTGGTGCTCCATCCATCATCTGCCCCTCTGGAGCCCCAGCGGTGAAGCCGGGCATGGGGGACCCGGCCAGGAGTGAATGAGTAACCTGCGGGACAAAAGCACACAGGCTCCATGAGGAGTGAATGGTTAAAACTGAGGCAAAAGCACACAGGCTGTGTGAGAACTGAAAGGTTAAACAAGAAGTTTAGATTTAGTAAAGGACATTGTGCCTGGCCATGTCCTTCCCATTTCTCCAAGAAAAACTGCCTGGCCTTGAGGCAGTCCTTGCCCAAACTGCTTGGGTTTTTTTGTTTGGTTGGTTTTTTAAAATCTTACACTGATATTCTAAATAAAAGCCAGAGAGTTCTTGGCATCAGGGCTCTTTCTTCTCCCAGAGTCTCCCTAATGGCTGGGTGCTCTCGGAGGAGAAATAGCCCCTCTGACTAAGTCTTGTCTCTGGGTGAGCTTTTCATCCTCTCTGCCCACCATGGCCGCACACTGCAACACTAGGGAGTGGCAGTAGGGTGGGGACTAGCTGGGCCGAATGACCCGAGGACTTCCACAGCTCTGCTACCCAGGCAGCCCCCGCCTGGTCCTCCCCAAGGCCCACACTGCTCCTGCCACATTGGGACAGGTGCCTTTTGCACCGACTTCTGATACAGGGCTGGGAGCCAGAGCAGAGGGAGAAATGTCTAGGACATGCTGCTACCTGCCCTCAGAGGTGCCACTGTGGTGTGAGTGCTGGGTGCGGCTGGAGGCCAAAGCCCCAGGCCTGGCCCTGACAGACTAGCTCTGTTCTCAACTCCCTTCTGACCTGGGCACCCAGTTCCTGGCTACACATCCCACTTCCCAATCCAGACCGGGAGTGGTTGTCTCACCCTCCTTCCCTCACCTCCTTGCCCCCCCACACAGTTTTTTGGTTTTTTTGAGATAGGGTCTCGCTATGTAGTTCAGACTGGTCTTGAACTCACTATGTAACCCAGGCTAGCCTCAAACTTGTGGCAATCCTCCTGCCTCAGCCTCCTGAGTGCTGAGATTACAGGCATGCACCACCATGCCCGGCTAACATGTACACCTTCTTGCTTAAACTGAGGCCGTCTAGGTGTCACTGGCCCTGCTTCACTGAGGGTCTTTTGTGTGTTTGGGGTTGTCTTACCCACCTCTGCCAGCCAGCCCCGGAGTGGCCTGCCCAGCTCCTGGAGAAGCACAGCCCATGTGTCCCTTCCAGAACGCCTGGGCAGCTGGTGTGCACAACAGGGGCCCTCCATGAGGAGCCCCAGTGGGTGGTTGACCAGAAGCCATGCGCTGCCCTTGGAGGTTGGCCAGACACCAGCTCAGTCACACTCCCTGTCCTTGCCCTGCTCTGCATCAGCGGGACCACCCCATCAGTGACATTTCCTAGGCTCCCCCTGGCTCCTGGTTCCTCCGGCGAATGGGAGACAAAACTGACACAGATCAGTCAACAAGCAGAGAAGTCCCAGCTCTTCCCCCTCCTTCCTGCTTCTGGTGACATTGCTGCCAGGGCCCATGTCACTTCTTGGCCAATGGCCCTGCGGCAGCCCTTTCTGTGATTCTGGCTCCCAACCTCTAGCCATACCCTTCCTCCCTAGGCGTGGTGGAGGCTCCTGCTGGCCCCACCCTCTGCCTGGCACCTTCACCCCCCACTCCCCATGCTAGGTGCATTCTCTCTCTTTTCTGAGGGGGAGAGGTGCTGGGGACCGCACTCAGGGCCTTGCTTTACTAGGCAAGCACTCTATCACCGAGCTAAATCCCCAGCCCACTAGGTGCTCACTCGACTCACTGGGCGCAGGCTGCAGGCCTGAACCCCCCTCTCCAGGCCACAGAGCCACACGCTGTGGGCAGGTGGGAACTGGCCCTTTATACAAGGGGCGTTCAGACAAGGGACCATCAGCCTGCTGCCGCAGGTCGCACTTCCAGGCAGGGCGACTGCAGGTGACATATTGCATGGGCTTGGGACCACCCGGCACACAGACGCAGACCCCACAGAACCGAGGGCACTCCCTGGCAGGAAGGGGAAGGGCCGCCGGCAGCTTCTGACAACACCCTGCTCCTGTGACTTCCTGTTGTCACAGGGTGTCTCGTTTCTGCGACTGTAAACTGGGCTTGAAAACTGTACTTCATAGAGCTGATGTGAGCAAAAATGACACTGAAACAGCGACATTTATCCAAGCATTTGACACGGCCTGGCACACAGAGGTAGCGAGCAATCTTCTGTCAAGAATATCTTAGCTCATTCAATCTCTAGCACCAAAACCAAAAAAAAACAATCAAACAAACAAAAAGAGAACATCTTAGCTCAGAAGGCCCCTGAGACTCCCTCAGGGCCTCTGGACCGTGCAGGCCTCCCAGGAGCCTGCAGGGGCCGCAGAGGTCGCCGTGCCAGGGCAGCTGGCGGGGGGAGCAGGTGGGACCACTGGGGAGCCACCTGCGGAAGCTGGGTAGACACTGGAGGAGCCGGGGGTTGGACCACAGTGGTTCTGCACGTAACACAGGCCGGAGGTAGGCTGGTACGGAGGGAGGCTGGGCACATGCCCTGGAGCGCAGGCCGGCCAGGGGGCCAGCTGCTGGCCGCTGGCATGCTGCATCTGGATGACAGGGTGGCTCAGGGGCAGGTGAGGATGGCAGTGCTGCATGGGGTAGGAGCCGAGCACAGGGTTCAGCCTGGAAAGAGAAAAGTGGTCATTCAGCTAGAGGTGACAGGAACCACCCTGTCACCCTACTCAAGAAGGACACGGGGCTGCCGACCTGCTCTGCTCTCTACTACAGCACCCAGCTCCAGGGACCAAGGGAAAGGTCGACCCTGAGGGAACAGAAAAGTGAGATTGCCTCACTTGTGTGCAGTCTCGCGGAACCTCGGCTTTCCACCCAGCTATCTGGTGTGAAACTACCTACCTGGGCCTCTGGAGTGAAGACTCACTGGCAGCTGGGAACCAGCATGGTACATGGAGCCTAAACACTCCACCAGACCATGTGGCTGGGAATACAAATGCAGACACATGCTACTGGGTTTGTTGTCTCAATTTTTTTTTTCTTTTTTGCAGTACTGGGGATTGAACCCAGCACCTCACGTATGCTAGGCAAGTGCTCTTCGTTGAGCTATAGCCCCAACCCTTTTTATTTTGAGATAGGGTTGCACTGGGTTGCCAGGGCTGGCCTCAAACTTGTGATCTGCCTGTCTCAACTCCATCCAAGGGTAGCTGGTATTACAGAAGTATTCTGAATTCATGCTAAGTTCCAAGCACTGGGTTGCCAGGGCTGGCCTCAAACTTGTGATCTGCCTGTCTCAACTCCATCCAAGGGTAGCTGGTATTACAGAAGTATTCTGAACTCATGCTAAGTTCCAAATGTGGTGAGTGGATGTCAATACCACCAGTGTTACCTGGCATGGTGCTGCACACCTGTAATCCCAGCACTAAGGCGGCTGAGCCAGGAGGACTGCCGTAGGCCAGCCGGGGCTACAGAGTGAGTTCAAAGTCAGCCTGAACTACATAGTGAAAACTTGTCTCAAAACAAAAACAAAAACAGAAACAAAAACACCGCACCAGTATTTGTGGTAGATGCCTGCACTGAATCTGCACTCATTTCAATTAAACCCGAGCTTTAGAGATCGGCTGCGGAAGTCCAGGCACAGGCCACATCATACACCACTTCTCTCCTGGCATTAAAAATAATTTCTCGGGGGGCTGGGGATTTAGCTCAGTGGTTACAGCGCTTGCTTAGCAAGCACAAGGCCCTGAGTTCGATCCCCAGCACCAAAAAAAAAAAAAAAAAAAAAAAAAAAAATTTCTCGGGGCTCAGTGTGTAATTCAGCGGTAGAACACTTGTCTAGCTTGTGCTGGGTCCTGGTTCAATCAAAACACTGCAGAAAACCAAAAACCACAACGTATTTCTCAACAAGAGCAACCAGGGAGACGTGACTGTGCAAATGGCCATCTCAAAGCCAAAATAAACACGTGTCGTGACACCGCCTGCGACCACCGTTGGCTGCCTGCAACAAGGTCTGCTCTGCGAGTCTGCAGCAGGTGCTGGTGATGGGGAATGCAGATGGGACACAAGGCTGCCACCTCCCTCTGGCCACATGCCTGTCACAGCCGGGCAGGACTACATCTAGCACCAGGGGTCACGCAGCACAGACGAACTTGCCGAGGGGGTGTGAGCTGTGGCTGGTCACCAGCCCCGGCTGCCGAAGGGGGCTCCCTTCCAGGCTGGACTTGCCCCCCCAACCCCTGAAGCTTCTACAGCAGTTAAGTACTGTCACTGGGTGCGGTGTGCACGACTTTGATCCTGGCTACTCAGGAGACTGAGGCAGGACTGCATGTTTGAGGTCAGCCTGGGCAATTTAGTGAGATCCAGTCTCAAAACCTAAAACAATTCTACTCATAAGCAGTCCCTTCCACATTTAGACCCCAGGAATGACTTGCCTAAATGCTGAAGCAAAATGGCTAGTTTGCATTTCTGTTTTTTCTCAGCACCCCTCCCTGCTTTTAAAAAGTGCTCAGAAGGCCCTGGGTGGGTAAAGGCTGGGAATATGCACCTCCCGGAATGAACTCCAAGGAGCAGCTTTCTGGTCCCCAAAACCTACATCGGGGCAGCACCGAGGGAAAAGTGTACTTCGGCCAGGGGAGGGCAGGAAAGGGCAAAGAAAAGGCACTTGACTTCCCAGTGAGTTCCTTTTCTTTCTTTCTTTTTTTTGGTACTGTGGATTGAACTCAGGGCTTTTGCACTGAGCTACATCCCCGGCTCTTTTTATTTTGAGACAGGGTCTTGCCAAGTCTCCAAGTTGCCCAGGATGGGTTTGAACTTGGGATCCTCCTGCCTCAGCTTCCCAGAGTGCTGGGTGTACAGATATGTACCACCACCCCTCGCTGAGTTCCTCTCTTGGAGGGACCACTGAGGAGGGGAACTGTCGTGTGCTGTGAAGTCTCAGCATAGACTAAAAAGCCAGTGAAGGCCACTGAGCAGCAGAGGAAGAGTGAACAGAGGGAAGAAGTAAGGAAGACTTGCAGGTAGAACATCTGAGTGTGGACCGGGTGCGTGACACTGTGTCATTGGAAAAACAGATGATCATGTTCTTTTTGGCTTCAACAAAAGCTCAGGTAGCCTGCTTGGCACTTTGTGCAGGACGGTGAACAGGGCTAGACTACAAAACACTAAACCTCACCTGCTCTTGCTGCGTGGCCAAGAATCTCTACCCCAGGTCCGGGACACCCCCGCAGCAACTTGTCTGTGCTTCTAATCGAGGCGATATGCCATGGCCAGTGTGACCACAAAGCTGTCTGTGTCCCTTCTTCAGACACAGTGGGGCAGTAGCCAGAGTGCTCAGAGGACACTGCACGCACGCACACGCGCGCGCGCACACACACACACACACACACACACTCATTCATTCATTCACAGTGCTGGGGGATCAAACCCGAAGCCTTATGTGTGCTAGACAGGCACTCTACCACTGAGCCATACCCTCAGCCTCTAGTTGTGCATCAACTTTCAAATCTCTGCACCACCCGCTTCCTTTATGTCCCACGGTAGCCCAGTCACAGCCTCTCCCGGCCCTGGGGTTGCTTTACTAATCCAACTAGTGAGCCGTGGAACTTACTTGCAGCTCTGGGCTGCCCTGCGTTCAGCGGAGGAGCCCGAGACATACTTGAACACCCGTATCCGCCTCATGAGGCTGAAGGGGAACGTCCGGTCCAGCTTCAGGGCTACTTGCTCTGGGATGTCGAGGTTACAGCAGTATGTGAGACCGTCTGAGATTTGGCACATTAAGTCAAATCGGAGGCAGCAAAAGGGAAGTGGCTGAGTGCCCTATGGGAGGACACACTCTCCCAGGCTTATTCCACATTCTGTGGCTGGCGGTTCAAGCCCACGGGAAGCCGGAGTAGAGTTTCCATCCACCCACCTCACAGGGACACAGCCAGCAGCAGGTGGCAGGCGGGTGTGAACACTTCGCCTCCCCCCACGCCTGCCCACCCATCTCCTGAGTGTCCCGAGCCTTCTATCCACCAATCATGGTCACAGGCCTTGTGTGGGGCAGGCATGAAAGCACCCCACTCAATGTGACCAAGTGAGATTCCCTGGCAGTGTCGTCCCCATGCCGTCACCATCCCCAGTGACAAGAGCATCCTGGTCACCTAACCCTAGACAACCCACCACAAAGATTCATCTGTCATTTATACATATAGCCTTTCAACAACTATTTATCAGACATCTATTATGTGCCTGGATCAAGGAATAAGTTCCGGTTGACCATCCCTTATCCAAAACAGTTGGGACCAGAAGTGTTTCAGATTTCAAATTTTTGGGGGTCAGATTTTGGAATATCTGCAAATCCATAATGAGGTATCTTGGGGATGGGACCCAAATTTAAACACAAAAATTCATGTATGTTTCATTTTGACCTTACGCACAGGTGGAAGGGCATTTTAAACAATATTTTTAGTACGCTTGTTTTTTAGACTGTGATTCATCACATAAGGTCAAGTGTGGCATTTTCCACTTGCGCTGTTAGGCTGGTCCTCAAAAAGTTTCAGATTTTGGGGCATTTTGGAGTTCAGATTTCTGCATCAGGAATGTTTAATCTGTAGTAAATTTGAGACAGGAATAACTGGGGCAGAGTAAGTGGTGATAAGCAGAAGTTTATAGAGGACCATTCCAGGGCCCCTCACCTCCTGAGAGAGTGGGGAAGGCTCTCCCTGAGGAAGAGACATGAACGCCGAACCCGACATCGAGAGAAGCAACGCTGAGGACAAAGGGGTGGTAGAGAGGGGTCTGCAGAAAGCACCGCCAAGAGAAAGTGTGCCCCAAGGTGGCTTCTTGACACGGATGCAACTTGGATTTTCAGCAAGATGATTCTTTGCTGGCTGGACCATCTCACTCCTTAGAGGATGCTCAGCATCCCTGGCCACTGACCATTAAGTGACAGTGCCCTCTAGCTGCTGTGGTAACTTAAAATGGCCCTCCCTATTTCTACACCTTTTCAGGGAGGACAGTGTATTTCTGAATACCAATTCCACGTGACAATCAGTGCTAGAAAGATGTCAAATGCTGGACTAGAAATTCCACCCAAATAATTACAAACAATAACACGAATATAAGCTGTTTCAGACTTTGGCCAGTAAACATTGCTGGACTGTGATCGGTAAGAAAAGGAAAACAGTTATACGGAGCTTCAGGAACATCCAGGCTTTCTGTCTAGAGCACTTTCCAAACTGTAGCACAACACAGCACTTGCTGCTAGGCCAAAGAGACAGACAACATGAAGTAGCTGGGGTCTGCAGGTCAGAGAAGAGGACAGGAGGTCACTTCTCCGAGAAGGGGCTTTAGAAATCTGCATGAATTCTTCAGGTCTCTAGCTAAACACTGAGGTGCATACGAATAGGCTCCTCATGCCAACCGTGAATAGCTACTGGGGAAACAACTACCGGGCAGCTGAGAACTTGCACTCAAGTTCCTACCACAGTGAAGAGATCTCAATCCATACCCAGGGCATTCGGAGACCCTCTTCCCCAAAAACAGCGCCTTAAAAATAAGGCTAAAGGAGGCTGCTGAATAAAGGCTACTGTAGACGATTCCTGAAAGAGGTAACAAAACTTAAGCGTCAAACTAATTTTCAAGTAAATTCACTACCAGGATAAAAATCAACACTCTTTAAAGGAAAGTAACAGAATCCAGCCTTCAATAATATACCATTTACAGTGTCTAGTAAAAAATTTAAAATCACTAGACAGGAAAAGCAGTATGAAAATGGGGCCCTGAATCAGGAAGAAAATCAAAAGAAACAACCAGAACCAAAATGGCAGAAATGATGGTATTAACAGACAAGGATTTTAAAGCAGTTATTTCGGATATGTATTTTAAAATATGAGTATTTAAAGGAAGCATAACAAAGGAACAGTAAAAGAATCTCAATAAAGGAATGAAAACTATAAGAACCAAATGGGGCCGGTATGGTGGTGCATGCGTGTAATCCCAGCACTCAGGAGGTTGAAGCAGGAGGATCACTCCAAGTTCAAGTCCAGCCAAGGATACATAGTGAGACCCTGTCTCAAAACCAAACCAAACCAACATCAAAAGAACTTCTGAACTGAAATACAAACGTGTGAAATGAAAACATGTGACAGGTGAAATAGTTTGACCAGCAGGTTAGAAACTACAGAAGATCACTGCACTTGCAGATAAGGTAATAGAAACTACTCAAATGGAAGAGTAGAGGGAGCAAAGGCTAGGAAGAGAGAAGCAAATAAACCCTTAGTGACCCATTGAACAATATCAGGTAGCCTACCATGTGTTTAATTAACAGAGGAGAAAACAGATTTGAAAAGTTGAAGAGATAATGACCGTACATTTTTTTCAGGTTTGATGAAAATTCTACTCACAGATCCAAGAGCAGAGAACTCCAATCAGGATAAATGTAAAAAAAGCCAGCTCGAGGCCTATCACAATTAAATATCTGAGGGCAGGGTCAGGGCTGGAAAGTGGGAGGCTGGATTTGATCAACGCATGCTATATGCAAATATGGGACTATCACACTGAACCCCATTAGTCCGTATGCCCAGCGTAAGTTTAAAAAAAAAAAGAAATTACAGTTAAAAATGAGAGCAGGTGTCGGGGATTTAGCTCAGTGGTAGAGCGCTTGCCTAACAAGTACAAAGCCCTGAGTTTGATCCTCCAGCACCCCCTAAAAAGGAAAAAGAGCAATGCTATGAGTCACTTGTATTTATATACAACCTCTCTTAACAGTGTATAGAATTCTGATGCTTGAAGAGTAACCTCACTTTGCACTTTAGATTTTTTTCTGATTGCCAGGAGAGGGGCACTGCAAAACTTATCCTAATATTTTAACCACCCGTAAGGTAAAAGTTGAATTTCCTTTTTTTTTTCCTCTGAGTAAAAGATCAAACCAAACAATGACGGTAACAAAAACAAATCTGGGGCTATGGGTGTAGCTCAGTGGTAGAGCGTTTGGCCATCATGAAGCTTTGGGTTCCATTCCCAGCACTGAAAACAAACAACTTCCTGTTCCTTTCATGAACAACATCTCCAGCTTATGGGTATCTGACTTTCAATGAAGACTCTATTATAATTATACAAATGCAGGTTCTCTCTCTCACACACACACACACACACGCACATATGCACAATTAGCATACGCCACCAACTGCACAAGATTATAACCTGGACAAGGAGATGATGGTGTTGATATTTTCCAGATGAGGAAACATGGTCCAGAGAGACAAGCAGAACCTGCTAGGTGTAGTTTTCAAAGATAAGCCCAAGACTACCTCCTCGACAGCCTAGAACCTCCCACTGGGCCGCACCCTTTGGTATAGCATCCTTACAGTTTTCCTCCAGGAAGGATACACAACAGGCCAATCAAAAGGCCACACAGGTTGCTCAGGAAAGAGGTCTGGGGAACAAGCCAAGAGGCGCCCAGCAGGAGCCATGGTACCAGGATGGAGGGCACGACCATCCCGCACACCAGGGCGCGCCGCATGCGAGTGCGGATAGTGCTGACTCCCAGCATGGCAAAGGCCACTGGGGTGAAACCTCTGGCATCTTCCACCTCCCCCAGCTTTGACAGCGATGACACAGCCTGAAGTGACAGGAAGATGACAGCGGAGGAGACGGTGAAGATCAAGGTGAAGAAGCAGTGGCGGACGGTGCCCACGGATTTCTCAAAATTGCCAGCAAAACGCCAGATGATGACGGCACCGCAGAGCAGCGAGACTGGATTCTCATAGACAAAGATGTAGGTCACCAGCCTGTAAACTGAAGAGGGAGGCGGGTTAGAGCCTGACGCTGGGTTGCTCCAGGGAGGGAAAACCAGGTCATAAGCCACTTAGAAAGGGGAGAGTAGCGCCCACACTAGCAAACGGGAGCCAGCAAAAATCAGCAGGGAAGCAGTGGGGGCCAAGGGTCCAAGACGCAGAGGAGGTGTGAACGTCTAATCCCTGTTCTTTCCCTCCTGGACCTGGAACAAGTCTTATCAGTAACTGATTTCCATGGGTGAAAAACGAAACAAAATATAAACTTTTTGGCATGAAGCAGTTTCAGAGTTTGTAAAGCGCCTTATAATCCTTTTGTAGATTTTAATACTGACCTACCTCACTGGGCAGTTTGAGGGTTAATTAATTGTAACAGCTTCAGGGTGGATTGAGAGGGTGTCACTTAACACTCTGTGTGCCAGTCTCCTCAGCTGTTATCCTGACCTCTCCTTCCATAGTGGCTGTTCAGAGGAAGAAAAAAGGGACCGTGAATTATTTTACAGCTATAAGGGTTATAAAACTATGATGATTAATACAGAAATCAGAACTCTTCCTTGAAAGTGTGTATTCAATTGTACAGGGAAAACAATGTTTTCTGTTCAATCAGACAGCAAAGAATCATACTTTCATTTGTCTCTAATGTACTTTTTCTTTTTTGTTTTGGAGCTGGGATTCCAACTCAGGGCCTTGTGCTTGTGAGGCGAGCACTCTACCACTGAGCTAAATCCCCAGCCTCTCAGAAATTCTTTTATATTCTGAGAGGCTGAAACAGTAAACTGAGGGAAACAGACTGATAAAGTGACAGTAGTAGTGGGGATTAAGGAGTCTAAAGACTTGGAGTGGAATCTTGGCTCTGTCACAACCAGGCTAGCTGAGCTCAGTTAAGTCCAAGATACAGGCCCTCTAGGCTTCCGTTTCCTTATTATGAAGCAACAGGGTTAGACTTGCGGCTGTCAGAGGTCTATCACGTAACTAATGCTCCTGTGTCCACAAACTCCACACCCAAGAAAGCTGTGAACTACAGAAAAAAGGGGCTCATTTTGCATCTATCTACCAGAAGGTGCCGTGCATATCCAGGGCGTTGGAGACACAGGTAAAACAAAGAAGGATCTGAGCATGGACACAGGTTGTGGAAACAAATACCTCACTCAGGCTGTCTCCAGAAGACTTCATTATCTGAAGAGTACTTCATTATTTGGTGACTACTTCCGAAACTGAAATTCCAAGTATAAATGTGAAAAGATTCTAGACGCAAATCTATAAGATTTGAGGTTTATATACTCCCAGGCTCTAGTTTCAAAACATCACACAATAGAAACTAAAAGCTGAGTTCCTGTCTCTGTTTATGACTTAATAGCTCTGTGATTCTCTGCATTAAGCTCAGTCTCATCTAAATAATGGACAATTTAATATGGCCTGTCATGGGATGGCTGAAGATTAAATGATATAATGATATAACACAATCTGACTGTGTTTTGTAAAACAACAAGAGCGATACACATTTCCCTTATTCCTTTGCAGAAAAGAATAAGAGATAGACTACGAATGACTTTTATCAACGGATGTTTAGACTTAATCAGTCTGCAAAACTTATTTCCCCAGAAAAAACCAACACCTCTAAAAGCAGAAAACCCCTCTCCCTTACACACACACCCTCCAGAGCTGGGAATTAGCTAGGATTGGACACGAACGTCAAGAGGACAGGATGCTTACAGGCTGGCCGCAAAATTTAAATGTGGTAAAAGCGGGAGAAACATTTTTTCGCTGGGGCTCTGGCCTTGAGCGGACATGGGCGTGTATACGAAATGGGAGAGGGAGAGAAAAATTCTTTATTTTCTGGAAGAGCTCAGAAATGGATTCAGGGCCCTGATCGGTCTGCAGGAGACAGGGAAGGAACAAGTTCAAACTAGAGGTGGGATATTACAGTGATAACGAAGATGAGGCTCAGTAAAGACTTGATTGTGGGAAGCAAGGGACAGGGCTGCAGGCTGGATCTCCGCTGGGGAGGGGGGTGCACGCCGAGACGGGGTAGCTGGCAGTGAGGCTGGGGCCCGGGCTCGCGCGACGTGAGAGCGCAGGGACTCCTGAGCCCCCCGGCCCCGCCCCTGCTCACCTTGCCAGTTGCGTACAGCCTCGCACCGCAGCGACAAGTCCGAGGGCGCCTGAGGCTGCTGGGGCAGGAACAGGCGGGGCCCGGAGACCAGCAGCGAGACCAGCGCCGTGAAGAAGGTGGCGGAGGGCACCTCGGGACACGAGCACCGGCTCCGATACCAGGCCCCCGAGACTGCCGGCGCCGCCGGGGCCGCAGAGGCCGCCATAACAGCCAGCGTTCCCGCGCTGGGCCCTGCTCGTTCCGCCTCCCGCGCCCGTCTCCCCTGGCAACAGCGACGGTGCCCGCCGGAAGTCCCGCCTCCTCGAGGCCCCGCCCGTCTCCAAACTGCCCAATCCTACGGCGCCGACCGGCTTTTCCCGGCGGCAGGATCCCGGGAGGCGTGGTCCTTAGCTTCTCTGGGACCGAGGCGGCTGTGGGGCTGCTTCGCCAGGTCGATTGGTACAGTTAGGCCTTCGAGTCCATCATCCCCGCCCTAGATACCTAGTGATTATGGTGCTTTCTGGTCCACAGTGCCTTGTCACACCTTACTCTCGTAGTAGCAGGGATCTGTAGACAAGAAAATAGGAGCCGCTTCCTCGTTAGATCTTTTAGCTAATCCTGACTAGAAGGCGTTAAAAACAAACTTTCCTAGAGAAATTCCCCTGGGAATAAGGTCAAGGATGAGGGTAGAGAAGGAGAGAAAAGCCAGATAAAGAAAGGCACCAAATGGCCTTGGAGCTTGCAGAGAGAGACAGACAGACAGAGAGGGAGGGAGAGAGCAGTCAGGCAAAGTACAGGGTGAGCCAAGCCAAGCTGAGATAGCCGTCCCTCTCCAACACAGTACAGAGGAGACCTCAGGGGAGGGGGCTAACTTTGGGGAGGGCTCTTAATACCTACAGGTGTATACTCACACCTATGCACCAACATATAACACATACATACATATATATGTATGTATATTCACTCTAGAGTCACTGTATTAGTCATTCTAAGATCGTTACAAAGTTCAACAGATATCCTTACACGCCATTACTAACTCTAAGCTAACCATGAATAAGGCCACCCCCTTGCCAACTAGCTGCCCATCCCAACGATAAGGCCCTACGGAGTAGGTCAAGGACAAGTAAACAAACAGACAAAAAGAAGCTGCACAAAATCTACCAGAAGAAATACATGTAGACAGAGGTGCCAGAAGCCAATCTAGTCATGGCAAGTTCCAGGTGGCGGCGGGGTCTTTGACTCCACTATAAAAGCAGCCAAGAACAAAGGCCCACGGGTCCTCCCTCTTTCCGGAGCCCCCTACCCAATTCTTTCTTAGCAGCTTAGCTGGCTAACCCCTCCACTTCCTTTTCCTCTGTACAAATAAAATGTGTTCCTTTCATTAGACTTTGTCCCTCTAATTTTTTAATGGGGCTGAGTCTACGATCCCAGGGGGCTACTCAGATTGTCCCCCAGATGCGACATTCTCATTATCTGTGTCTATCCCATTGTCCCAAAGGGGAAACTGAATCAGTAGGGGTGGGGAGGTGTCCTTGGATAACGTGGTTAAATGGCAAAGATAGAATTAGAAGTTAGGTTCTCCTGTGGTTTGTTACTGGACTGGATCTGAGGGCCTCCAAGACAGAAATAAAGAAGTTAACCCACCTTTTTTGAAGAATTAGCTTATGGGTTCACTGACTCCTGTCATGGAAAAGGAATTTTCAGGACGCGTCAGTAAGAGGCAAGAGAAGGGTTTATTCGGCAGAGAGGAGCATGGGTGCTCAGAGAAATGAGATATACTACGAACCAGAGTTGGGTATATTTAGGGGGTGTCTTCAAGGTGGGTGATCTGGGATGTGCATTCCTGTTCTGCCATGTTACAGTGCAAGCCATCCACATGTGTTTGAAGTTGAGATTTGCTGTCCACAAATATTGCTGTTCCTTGAGGATGGAGGATGTGTAATTTACAGGTGAAAAGGGAAGGTTAAGGGCCCAATTTAAAGGCTTCCTGTGTCTTAAAGAACTTCAGCATTTTTTTTTTCTTGAGTGAGTTTCCTGGAAAAGAAAAAAGGCTCGAGTAAATACTGTGTTCTGAAGCTGCAGTTTTTCTTAAAAGTACAACTCTAAAATCTTGATTTCCTCGTCTCTTTTCCACCTAGTTTTTATTTCCTTTATCCTACCTCAGCAAGAGGGCAGCTTCTGTGGCTGGATTGGAGAGGAAAAGCAGGAGACAGGAAAGGGGCTAGAGTCTCGTGAAGAGTTAGACACGTCCTATAACACTTTAAAAATCAAGGCCTGTTTCAGCACTTTATAGTTGAAGAAGCTCTTCCGACAAAGAATGGCTATCTCAGGTGGACGACTTGCGTGTTGTTTCCCAGATTGTGCTCTAGCAGGTGTGGCGATGCCCAAGGTCACCAGTGGGAAGCCAGAGGACTAGGATGGGGTCCCAGTCTTATTGCCCCCCTTTTAGTATGCTCCTCAAATACGCTTTCCAATGCTCGCACATGCATTTGACCAGAGGCCTCATAGACATCTGACAAGTACACAAATGCTCCACTCTGTGTGCCGGATAGTCCTCCTGCCCTCAGATCCATCTCGTCCTTCCTCGTCTCTGCTCTGTAGTCCCCCACACGTGTTTCTGTTCCTCTCCAGCCAGCACCCCCGTCAGCCGGCCCCTTCCACAGCCCCAGTTCTACTGAGCTCTGCACCTCCTCCCTGCCTTTCTCCTGCAGGCCAGGTGTGCTAGCGGCTCCCTGCAAATGCTAGTCCCTGAGTCCCTCACCATCTCCTCTTTAATTCTGCAAGCCTTTTATTCTCCTCATTTAGAACTTTAAAGGGGGCTCCCCCACCCCAGCAATCCTGCCTGATAACACACTCTCACACTGCAGGGGTGTCTGGCTTCTTCCCTATGCACCGTCCACCCCCGTTACCCTTATTGGCTCCATTTCTTGCCCGCTGCTGCAGGCTGGGGTTTGACTCCACTTTGGCTGCTGCTTCCACAGCCTGGCAGCTCTCGATGGCTCTGGTGGGGGGAGGCCTCCCTCCTGAGGCTGCTGCTCAGCTCACACAGCTTCCTTGCTCCCAGAAGGAGGGTTGCTTTGAACTGCCAGGACCACTGACCCCGTCTCCCAAATCCCCATGATGCTAAGAATGAGAAGGTGCTCCACCAGGCTGTCAACTGTTATCGGGGATGCTGAAGCAGTATCCTGAGAAGACACCTTTTCAGCAAGCCTCTGCTGTATCTCACACTTCTCTGTCCATCTGCTGGAATTGCCTGGGGCCACTCAGGCGGCTTTTGTCAGCTGGCGGGTTGGTTGGTGTAGGGAGCCTTGAGCAGGGTGACTCCGCTCTGCTACGTGATTTTATCCTCCAGTGCTGGTGTGGACTTCTTTGAAGGGTGGCCTCAGGGAAGCCAGAGGGGAGAGAGTGAATGCACAAACCTTTTACACACACACACACACACACACACACGCACACAGTTGCCACTTGGTATCCGAGTGGGATCAGTTCCAGGACGCCTCACTGTAGAAATCAACAAGCTCTGTCTTTTCTATCAAACGGGATTGTCTTTATTGCTGGTTCCTGCCTGCCTGCCCTGAACAGCTCTTCCTAAACACACCAGCCACAAAGTTGCCTGCTCAGTTCAAACCCTGGGAACTCAGCTATAAACTAAGGGTGGCTTATCAGGAACCACGGACCTTCTGTTCCTCACATTCCCCTTCTGCTCAGCGCTCCCCCTTCCCATCAATAACTCTTCTGTCTGCCCTGAGCCACCTGACTCAGCCACTTTGGCTAGACCATGAACCTTCTAGCCAGCCAATGGAAAGAGGTCAGCTCCCCACCTGTGATGGTTGATTGATTGTGTCCACTTGTAAGAGAAGTTTAACTAAATTGGTTTAGCAATGCTATACCCTAGGGTCTAGAAGATCCACCCTATGGAGAAGATTCACCCTAGGGCGGCCCATTCTCTAGGTGGTATAAAGGGGAAATGATCTAGGCCGGCCGGTTTCTTTGGATCGGTTTCGCTTCCCTTGGAGGAGCTCCAGACTTCCACTTGGATCCTTGGAACTCCAGACCTTCACCTGGATACTTCGGACCTCTAGACCTTCCGCTGGACCCTCCAGACCTTTGCCTGGATGCTTTGGACCTCCAGACCTTCGGCTGGGCCCTCCGGATCTCCAGCTTGCAGACGGACCCTCTGCACACTTCCACGCCTGACTTGTAAGAAGCATGAGGAAGCCAAATTGTAAGCTCTCAAATATTCATATATCTACCATTGTATCTGTTTCTCTAGAGAATACTGACTAATACACCACCTCTGTGTTAGGATAAGAGTCTACCCTGCTTTGTCCTGTGCACCTGCTACCTAATTGTTGGGGTGTGCTTGCATCACTTTAGCAAAAGTAAAATGCCTTGTTGAGACCTCTCGCCCCACATCTGAGTGCATTCTTTCTGGCAGCATCAACAATTTGAGTCCAGGGGCTTATTTCTAACACCCACCAAAAACCCATGGATGTCTCTTCTAGTCCCTTACACAAAATAGCATCTAACTTAGGCACATCCCCTTGTGTACTTTAAACTATCTGTGGATGACTTATAATACCTAGTATAATGAAAGGACTAGGTAAATAATTGTTAGACTATGTTGTTTAGGAAATTGTCACAAGAAAAAGGTCTGTCTGTATTCAGTATGGATACAACCACCCCCCCAACAGAATTTGCAAAGTGTATTGGTTGAATTCATGGATCAGAATCTACAGACACAAAGGGCCAAGTGCATCAGGCACTGCTGTGTGCTTCTACATACAGTTATTCATTTCATCCTCGCAACACTCCAGTGAGGTTGGTTTTATTACAGTCCCCTTATTACTGATGAAGCAAGGAGACACAGAGAAGCCAAGTAATTTCAAGTTAGGCAACAACTCTCCCAGGTGTCTTTCCTGACTTCCTCCCACTCGCAACCTCGCCTGGCTGAGGTGTCTTGTTTCTGAATTCCCATTTTGGTGTCTGTTTCATCCTAACAGTCACAGCACTTTCTACACTAAACCGTGCGCTAAAAGCTTGGTTCCAAGCTGATGGGCTTCTGGGCAAGAGATTAGCTAATAAGGACTCTAGCTTCATCCGATGGATTAATCCAGAGATGAGATCATAATTTGATGGCACTATTGGGAGGTGATGGAAATGGGAGGCAGGGCCTACATAAAAGAAGCAGATCATAGGGGCATGAGCTTGGGGACTATGTCTGGTCCCTGGATGCTTCTTATCTGGGTCTCTCACTCTCTGCTTCCTGATTTCCATGAGGTGAGCATCTTTCCTCCACCATGCCCTCTCACCATGATATTTCTACCTTGCTACAGGCCTAAAAGCAATGGATCCTGCTGCCCATGGAATAAAACTTCTGAAACCATGAGCCAAAACAAACCTCTCCTCCTTAAAGTTGATTTATGTCAGGCATTTTTTCACAGCAATGAAAACTTGACTAATATATCTAGCCTCAGTTATTTTGTTACAGTACTGGAAAACTGACTACTCTAGAGCCTAAGACTTCTGCCCAGTAAATACAGAAAATACTACCTGTGGAGAGGAAACATGAGCTGACAGCTGATGCCAATCTTGACTTGTGTACCCAGCTACACTTCCAGAGACATCTTGAAACTCTCACCAGAAATCCAGTGTTAGGTGCATCTGTGATCGTGGCTGGGGCTTTGGCTCAGTGGTTAGAGCACTTGCTTAGCAAGCACAAGGCCCTGAGGTCGATCCTCAGCACCAAAAAAAAAAAAAATTGCATCTGCGATGGTGGCTGGTATGATAGCAGCCCTCAACGGTCTCAATTACATCAGATTCTTCTATTTTAGAGAAGAGACAAGGAAGGGAAGTAGAATGTCAGATTCCCAGAGGCATCAGGGTTAGGAAGTTTGCAGGGAACATTTTCTGGAGCCCACCGTGTGCTAGGTCCTGTCCCAGAGCTATGAATTCAGACACAGGAATAAATCAGATGTAGCATCTGCCTTCAATGACCTCGTGATCCTATAGCACACATTAGTGTAGAAAGTGCTTTGGAGTCAGCCAACTATAGACTGAAACGTGATCCACAGTAAACCTCTCCTCCTTTAAATTGTGGGTGTCAGGTATTGTGTCTCACCAACAAGAAAGTAACTAAGACACTAAATGATTTCTCTTATTATTTTGTTTTTTTTTGGACCCAGGCCCTTCTCAGTGAACTATACCCCCTGCTCTTTTTAGTTTTTATTTTGAAACAGGTTCTTGCTAAATCACTACGTTGCCCAGGCTGGGATCAAACCTGTGATCCTCCTGTCTCAGCCTCCCAAAGTGCTGGGATCACATGCCTGTGCATCACGCCTGGGTTTCCTAAACATTTTAATCCACAGATGGTTGAATCTATGAGTGCAGAACCCAAAGATGAGGATGTCCATGGGTCATATTCAAATGGATACTGAGTGTATTTAAATCAGTGCTGCTCATGAAAAATAATTGTGGGTTTCTCAACAGGAAGCAGAGTGTGAATCAGAAATGTGGTAGAGTAGCGGAATATAGCAAACGGGAACTCCAGCTGCTGTCACCTAAGTCTGGGGCTGGGAAGGAGGAAGAGCATAGTGGCCCCATTTTCTCTGTGCCACCACCAGAGTTCTGGGTCCACTTCTGGCCAAAGATATAGGCAAGCTGCAGCTCATCCAGCAAAAAGTGACCAGGATTGAGGATAAAGGGGGAAGCTTCAGTTGTGTCCGATGAGGAACAATTTCAAGGACCCAGGGGGACTCCCGGAGAAGCTTCCAGAGTCCTGGTCGCTGGCTACCACCACCTGAAGGGCTTTCCGAGATGAGCAGGAGTAGACGGGACCTGCATTCCTCTGGAGAGGAGGACCAGACAGGAAGACGGGAATGACCAGGGGACACAACTGACTTAAGTAAGAACTTCCTGCCAGCATGGGTGTCCATCCATGGAGTGTACTGCTTTAATGGACGTGAGCTCCCCACTGTTAGGGGTGTGCAAGCAGAGGCTGTGCAGTGGCTCGATGAGAAGGTCAAATATGTTCAAGTACTAGGATGGAAGTTGAACTGGATGCCTTTTTAAATCTTTTTGTATCCTCAGTGCTGACACTCCATAAGCAAATACAAATGCTATGGCGGTTGACAAATTTACATTTTGCCAGGGCTTTGGGGATAACTGCTTTTGGGCAGAGCACAAGTTGGGGTGACTGTGTAGTCTAATGGAGGCATATCTCACAGGAGTGAGGAGCTATGGATTCCTTTGTTTGATAACCATTAAATTGGCACTTACTATGTCCCAGGCATTGTACTGAGCATTTTGGGGTTTATAAAAGGACAAAGCTGAGCCTTGCAGAAGAATCAAGTTTACAAAGCACCTTCCTAAAGCGCCACTTACCACATTCAATTTTCTTAATTTTAGAAAATGTATTTTATATTAATTGGCTCACAGTGATCATACATATTTATGACATACAGTGGACTGATGTTTCAACACACGGATAGAACGTGTAATGCTCAGACCAGCATGACTGGCTTTTGTACCGCCTCAGACATTTACCATTTCTTTGTACAACATTTAATTCTTGTAACAAATCTGCAAGTTTGAAGTCATTACTCCATTTTTAAGAGAAACTCAAGGACTAGGAATGGAGCTCAGTGCTAGAGTGCTTGCCTAGGATGTGTGAGGCCCTGCGTTCAATCCCTAGAACTGGAAAAAACAAAAAACAAACGAACAAAAGAAACAAGAGAGAGAAACCCAAGGCTCAGAGGGGTACACTGATTGGCAAGATCACACAGCCATTGAACGGCAAAACCAGAACCACACCAACTTGCCTCATGGTTCTTCCCTCTACGCCAGGATCTTAGCGGCCTTGTGGGTCTGTGGGATCCTTGATCCACCTACGCTACATGCTTTTACTTCCTAGTTTTGGGTGCTGAAGGGGGAATCTGACATTTAAAACTGCATTGAAAGAAATAGGGGTGGGGACAATTTTGACACCTGTTTTAGGAATAGGAATGTGGAGATCTACATTTGAACTGTGAGTTTTCTTTATGTTTACTCCCTGGAAAATTACAGACCAAAACTACTTTTTTTTTTTTTTTTTTTGAGACAGGGTCTCGCGATGTATGTTCTTGAACCCATTATGTATTCCTAGCCTGGGAAACCTAGCCACTTAGCAAGACTTTGCTCCAAAATGAAAAAGGGCTGGGGGGTGTAGCTCAGTGTGAAGGCCCTAGGTTTGACCCCAAGTACCACAAAAAACAAACAAACAAAAAATAGATGGGGCTGGGGATTTAGCTCAGTGATTAGAGTGCTTGCCTTGCAAGCACAAGGGCCTGAGTTCGATCCCCAGCACCACAAAAAAAAAAAAAAAAAAAAAAAAAAGACAGCGATTCACAGGAAAATTCTCTGCCATTTTCTTTCTCCTTTCTCTCCCATCTACTTTCCTGCTGCTTTGGATCTGATTTCAACTTTTTTGGTTTGTTTTTTGTTTTTTTGAGACGGAGTCTCACTATGTAGTTCAGGCTGGCCTCAAACTCTTGGCAACTCTCCTGCCTCAGCCTCCAGAGTGCCGGAATCACAGGAGTGTGCCGCCACACCTGGTCCTTCAACATTTTCTCACCAAACTCTCTACAGCCTCCTCCCCTGATCTTAACTTATATGTCTCTTTTCCTTCCTTCGCTTTTTTCTCCTATCTCTCTGATTCTTTCCCCTTCTCTTCCTTTTCTTATTACTTCTCCAGACACCTCCTTGTTGTCTCCAGACTTCCTCTTGAGTTCAAGCAATGGAGGGGAAGTGGAACGTGGAAACTTCGCCCACAGGCCGGCCAGGGATGTGAAGCATTTTGCCCTCACTGCTTCACCCCGGGTCTGCAAAGAGACTCTCAGGCCTCTGAGATGCACCGCACACAGATGCCGCTTCCCATGGCCCAGCAAGCTTCTTTCTCGCTAGCAACACTGGACCGGACGACAGGATCTTTCGACGTGGAGACAGCAGAAACAAGACCAGGCTAACTATCGCCAGCACACACACTCCTTCAGAAGAGGGTTGGCCGAATGGGCGCTTGGACTGAAGGGAGAGAGAGGGGCCACGTAGCTTTCAGAACAAAGAGCAGCAATGTTCGCCAACGTTCTGTGGCAGGCTAACGTCCTGTAACTCCCCCTGGCCAGGGGCACGCTTCCAAGTGATGTTTCTCCTTGTGATGAACTTGGGCTACCAGATGGTTACGGCCAACGTGTTCTAGGAACTGCTGAATTCCTCTTAGTGCTTCGCAAAACATCCCAGCCTGTGGGTCAGGGCTCTAGGAAAAGAAAGCACTGGAAGACTTTAAGTGTTTGGGTTTCTGTGGCCTTTGAGGAAACACAAGGGCGGGGGCAGAAAAGAGAGGAGAGAGCGAGAAAAGAAAAAAACCAGCTTCAACGAGCGATAGGCCAAGTGACCCTCTTACTGCCTTGGACAAAATGTATTGAAATAATCAGTGTGTCCACAAGTGGAGAGCTGGTAGAATCTGACCGGAGGGGACAGACGCAATATGAAGACAGAGACACTGCGCTTTTTGTTCCATTTTATTCACTCATCAGACATCTGCAGACCCAAGTGAAGAGTCTGTGTTTTAGCAAAAGTGGCCTTTGGGTCCCCAAGAAGCGACCTAAGCAATGTTAATGTTATCGCGGCCCCCACGTCAGAGGCGCTACCTACAGCCAAGGCTGTGGGAAGCTGTGTGGCCTCTGAAATGCGTGACTTTCATTTGACTAAGAGCAAGCGAAGCTCGAAGCTCGGGAGTTTTTCTAGGTTTCTCCTTGGTAACGACTTCTTCTCTCGTGCAAACATTCAGGTTTTATCAAGGCCTCACGTTGGGTCTGTTGAAAGAGCACAGGGCCGAGGAAAACTTGCCATGCTACAAAGGGTGACAGTTTCCTGCCCCCTGAAGCTTCTTTTGTCATCCCTGCCATGGTCACTCTAAGCGTCTCACCAGGAGACAGTCGGCCTCTTCCATGCATCACCAATTCACAGGGGCCGATGGGGGGAGCAGGAGACTTGTCGGAGAGCAAGCACACCCATGTGGCCACTTCTAGAGCATATCCAGGAGCCACCACAACACCACCTTCACTGCCACCCCTGGCCCCCCCTCGCCTCTTTCTGGAGCACTCACTGGCCTCCTGTCTGGGTCTTCTGCTCCCATTTTTGTTTTGTAACTCTGCACCCAGCAGCCAGGGTTCTACTGCTGGGATTCTGTTTATTTGCTTTTTTGTTTTGTTTCTGAGACAGGGTCACGCCATGTAGTTCAGGCTGGCCTTGAACTCACTATGTAGCCCAGGCTGGCCTCAAATTCACTGTGACCCTCCTGCCTCAGCCTCCTGAGTGCTGGGATCACAGGTGTGTCCCACCACACCTGGCTGAATTAAAGATTTTGAGATGGGTGGATGACCTTGGATTATCAAGTGGGCCCAGTGTCATCACTGAGACTTTGTAACATGGCACATTGCAAGAGACCTAGCAGGAGACCCTAATAAAGCCGAATATTTGCAAGAAATAAAATATGGTTACTGAGAAAAAAAGTAAGTAAATTTTCTAGCTTCGCTTGCTCTTAGCCCTATTAAAATTACTGATTGTGAGGTCTCCTAGCTGGTTCCCCACTACTTGCTGTAGATGACACCTCGGGTATGTGGGTTGTGATACCTGTTGCGTGGGCCACTTCCCAGGACCTGAAGGCCACTTTTGTGGAAGCAGTAACCCGTCACTTGAATTTGCAGAAATCAGATGTGCGACTGGAATTCCCGAGCGTCATCGTATTATGTCTGTCCCCTTGCTGTCTTAAGCCTTGAGTCCAATTCTACTCAGTTCTGTATGTAGATGTGTTGATCTTTTTTTATGGAATGCCAAATTTAATGAAAACTTGCTTTAAATAACTTCCTATTTTGTGCCAGATACTCTGTCGGGTGGTTAGAATACCTTTTTTTATTCATTATCTTAACAACTCAGTGAAGTGAGTACTATTCTTCCCATTTTACAGATAACGGCAGTCTTGGATAAATTTGGTGATCTGCCAAGGGTTACATACCTACCGGTAGTAACTGTCAGAATCAATTACAACGCCAGCCAGTCCACGTGCTCTTTCCACTACATTACCCTGCCCCTCATATTTTAAATAGAAAGTAACGCTGAGCACCCTGGCACACACCCGTAATCCCAGTACTTGGGAGGCTGAGGCAGGAGGATCGCCATGAATTCAAGGCCAGCCTGGGCTACATAGTGAGCTCAAGGCCAGCCTGAAATACATAGTGAGACCCTCACTAAAAACCAAAAAAACAAAAACAAAAAACTAGGAATCAAGCTAACAGGTGACAAGGAGACAGGTCAGAATGTTAAACCTATCGGGGCCCAATAGCTAGACAACAATTAAGCGTGGGGAAGTCAGTGGAAGCAGAATGGGGCAGCCAGAGAGGGAACAGGAGGACTAGATTAGGAGGAGAACTTCCACATGATGGGACAGATGGCTGGAAATGCAGGCGGGAGATTTTCCTAGAGTATATACTACAGCAACTCAGTAAAATGGAATCTATTTTAGAAGTGGAGAACATATTAGAAAACATAAACTGGCAATGTCCAGGGACAAAATTCTGATACCCTTGGGCCTCAATGCCGTCTGGACCCCTCCAGCAGATACCAAAAGGGCACACGGGCCAGTTAGATGTAAACACAGAAACACGGCTAAATCCTACGAGGAGATACACGTGGACTGATTTAAAAATGCTTTGTCTGAGACCGTGACCCAGAGTCCCCTCGGCCTGTTGCCCGTTGGAACTGGGATGTTTCTTCTACCTCACTCTGTGTCTTTTCAGCAGTTCGAGCACTGAGAGTCCTTCAGCCCTGTCGTGACGCTGAGAAGTTGAGACAAGAAAGTGACGCCGGCTGTAAGAGTAACTCGGCAGCTCCCGGCCTGAACCCCAAGCACAAGACCCGGATGTGCTGTGCAGCATGGTGGCGCCTGATAGTCAGTTTGACAGCCTCTAGGATGAGTTGATTGTGATTGTCTGGTGGTCCAAATCTGTCTCACACACACACACACAAATCCATCCTTTGAAACCCTGCCTGACCAATGCAAACGATTAGACTTTAGCCCAGTCCTGTGCTGCTGTCTGGTCTGGGGACAGCAGCCCGGTCCCCATCTCTGGATCAACGCTGGGTCCCTGCAGCAGGAGCCCAGATCTGGCCGAGGCCCCCCCGGATCTGGCCGAGGCCCCCCCGGATCTGGCCGAGGCCCCCACGCCCAACACATGCGCCCAAGCTCTGCCTACAAGCGTGTGGCCTTGTGGTATTTGTCCCAAGTCCCCTTTCTACTGCGTCTGGGTCTAAAGACTTGCTGTCCAGAAGGTGCTTTTGGGAGACAGCAGGGTCTGAGGGCGACAAGGTCACGTGATACAGGAGCAGAGGGTGGAGCTCTGTGCTTTAAGGATGGAGGTGGGGCCACCAGCCAAGGAATGGGCAGGAAATGGATTCTCCCCGCATCTCCAGAAGGAGCACAGCTCTGACGAAATGTTGATTTTAACCCTGTAAGTCTCGTGTCACACTTCTGACCTCCATAACCGTATGAGTTTGTTACTGTAAGCCACTAACTTTGTTACAGCAGCCATAAGACAGGAACATGCTCCTTCGCTTTCTGCACTGGTCTGCTTTTTTTTGGGGGGGGAGGGTCTTTTGAGACAGGGTCTCGCTATGTAGCTCAGGCTGGCCTCGAACTCATTATGTAGCCTAGGTTGGCCTTCAGCTTGTAGAGAATCTCCTGCCTCAGCATCACAAATGCTGGGATTACAGGCTTGTGCCACTGTGCCTGGTTCAGTACTGATCTGTTTTTCGAACAAGCCAAACTTCTGCCACCTCAGGGCCTTTGCACTTGCTGTTTTTCTCCTGCCTGGATGTTAGTATAGCAGCCTCCTTAGCTTTCAGGTTTCCAGCTCAGGGGCTGCTCCCTCAGGGGGCCCCCTCCCATGTCACCGTCCCACCTTCTTCAGATCACCTTTCCTGTCTCCTCTTTTCCAGGCACTTACAGCCCAGTGATGATCTCACCTCTCGATGTCACTCCTTCTAGACCATTATAAACTCCTGGAGGGCGTAGACCTGCTGTATCAGAATTCCGGGTCCATCTGCCACAGAGCTGGGTGGAGCGATAAAGGATCTGAGGCGCTTGGAAGGAGACAGACCAGCTCCAGACCCCACACTTCGCAGAGCTGAGGCAGCTCGGGAGCCCGCTGGCCACCGCACTTGGCTGACCCTGGGGTGCTTCCTGGGTTGACCCGCCCCACTGCCCGTCTGCAGACCCCTTGCGGAGGCCTCAGAGGGGCGGACTCGGTCTCGCCAGCCCCAGCTCCGGGAGTGGGCGGCTTCTCACTGGTCTGCGGCAGACGCGCGCTCTCAGGCCCCCTGGTGGACAGCGCGGTGCAGTGCGGCTTCCTCTGCCCGGCGCAGCGAAGGTCCAGCCACCTGCATCATGCCTCCCTGGCCGGCCTCCCTGAGTTTCTGCGATGATCCTCTTGGGTCTTCTCCAGCATTCGGCTTTAGCGAGACCTGGGAAAGGGTGGAGAGCCGCGGCGCGGGCAAGCCCTGGCAGGGCGGGGCGAGCAGTGTGGACGCTATTCTAAGAGCAGTGGGGCGCTTCCACAGGTGAAAGTGGGAGTGTAACCCATTTGTGTTTTAGAAGGTGTGGGGGAAACAAGCACGTGTGAACATTGCTGATGGGGTTGGAATTGGCGCTCCCCCCTCCCCGGTCTCTCTCAGTCTCTCTCCTACTGGTGGCCAAACTCAGGGGCATTCTACAACTGAGCTAAATTGTCCAGGCTGGCCTCAAACTTGCAACCCTCCTGCCTCAGCCTCTGGACCAACTGAATGATACACATTGTAAGGAAGGCAATTTAGCGGTATCTGTCAACAATATAACAAATGTACACATCTTTGATCTAGTACGTCCACACCTGGGATTCTAACTTGTGTTTAAGTACAAAGTAGGTTTACCAGGAAGCTATTCAGCAGTGTTGGCTGCCGTCAGAAATGACTAGAAACTACCAGGTGTCCATCGGTGAGGATATGATGACTAAATTATGGTGCATCCCTGAGGAGGGCTCCTCTGCAGCCACAGAAACAAAAAATGGGCCTAAAACCGATGAAGCTACATATTCATATGCAATGTACCAAAAACATTTTGTGGGATGAGAGAAGCATGGCTCCTTACAGTGGGTGTGTTTTGCTACCATAAATAATAAAAAGACTTAAAAGGCGAGGGAAGCAGAAATCCCTGACTCTGCATAGACTAATTCTGGATCTTCTGGGAATTAGGCGTGGAAGGGGGTACTGTTTGCTGCATTCTTTCCTATATTTTGAATTTTGAATCATGTGCCAGTAATGATACAAAAGAAAAATTAATATAAAAATATAATAAATATGTTTTTATTTGAAGTAAATGCAATAAAATGTTTCTGGTTTTATGTTGGTATATCCAACTCACACACAACAAAGTGCATTACTCTTTTTTGTTTGTTTGTTTTGTTTCATGCTGGGGATCAAACTCAGGGCCTTGTGCTTGTTAGGCAAGCACTCTAACCATTGAGCTAAATCCCCAAGCCTGTTTTGGGGTTTTTTTTTGAGACAGAGTCTCACTATGTAGTTCAGGATGGCCTTGAACTCACTATATAGCCCAAGCTGGCCTCAACCTCATGGTGATCCTCCTACCTCAGCCTCCTGAGTGCTGCAATTACAGGCGTGTGCCACCATGTATTACTCTTAAGGAAAATCAGTAATCAAGAGAGTGAAAAGATAATTCACAGACTGGGAAAAATATTTGCAAATCATATATTTTAAAAGATTAATTTCTAGAACATGTAAAGAACTCAACAACTTAACAACAGCAAAACCCGAACAACTCAATTCAAAAATGAGTGGAGGGGCTGGGGATTTAGCTCAGTGATTAGAGTGCTTGCCTTGCAAGCACAAGGGCCTGAGTTCGATCCCTGGCACCACAAAAAAAAAAAAAAAAAAGAGTGGAGAACTTGAAGAGACATTTCTTCCAAAAAAAAAAAAAAATAGACACATGGCCCATAAGCACATGAAAAGATGCTCACCATTCATGAGTCATGAGGAAAGTTCTGATCAAAACCACAATAAGGTACCACTTCTCACCCATCAGGATGGTTAATATAAAAACAAAAACAAAACAAAAAATAACAAGTGTTGTCAAGGACATGGAGAAATTGGAACCCTCATGCACTGCTGATGGGTAAGTTGAATGGTGTAGCTGCTGCAGAAAACAGTTAACTGATTCCTTGGAAAGTTAAACCTAGAACTACTAGATGATCCAGCAACTCTACTACTAGGTGTAGAACCCCACTTTCTGTAGTGGGTAAACTAGGGAGAAGGCCAGCTAGGAAATGGAAGACTTGAACAGCACAGTAGACTACACCTAACAGAAGCATGTAGAACACTCCACTCAACAAGAGAAGAGTAGACTTTCTTTGGAACTTACACGGTACCTTTTCCAGAATAGATAGAACACAACTCAGTAAATGTACAAGAGCCAGGCATGGTGGTACACGCCTGTAATCCAGGCTACTCAGGAGGCTGAAGCATGAGGATCACCTCGAATTGAAGGTCAGCCTGGAATACATAGTAAGACCCTGTCTCAAAAAAAAAAAAATTGAAATTATACAAAATGTGTTCTCCAGGGCTGGGGATTTAGCTCAGTGGTTAGAGTGTTTGCCTCACAAGCACAAGGCCCTGAGTTTGATCCCCAGCACCAAAAAAAAAAAAAAAAAAAAAAAAAAACCAAAACCAAAAAAGTGTTCTCCAACCACAATGGAATGAAATTAGAAGTCAATAAATAACATAAAAAAGTATGAGAAGTACACAAATATGTGGGAACTTAACACACTTCTAAATATTTCATGGGTGAAAGAAGTCACAAGGGAAATTAGAAAATACTTCAACATACTTGAGAATAAAATATCAAAGTTTATGGAAGGCATCCAAAGCAGTACTCAGAGGGAAAAGTGTATCCATGAAGGTCTGCATTCAAAAAGAAGACAGAGCTCAAATTGATGATTTCAATTTCCACTTTAAGAAACCAGAGCAAAAATAAAGATTAGAGTACACATAAATAGAGAGTACAACAACAATATACAAGAGCCATGAAATGAAAAGATCATTCTACTTGGTTCCTACGGCTGAAGTAACTAATTACTACAAACTAGGCAGCTTAAAATAACAGAAATTAAAAATCTCAGTTTTAGAGGCTACAGATCACAAATGTAGGTATCAGGAAGGCTGGTTTTTTCTAGTGGTCTGAGTGTTTCACACCTGTCTCCTAGATCCTTGACACTCCATCCTCAGCTTGTAGACTCCGTTCCCTGCTTCCCTCCGTTCTGTGCTTCCATGGTGACACCAACCTCTAGGAGGTCAGCATGCAGTTCTCCTGTGGGGTCCCCCTGCAGGGGGGCTGTGCCAGGCTGTGTGACAGACTGGAGTAAATCAGAGCTACCATCAGTGTTTGGCAAGTCCAGTGGAACTCTGGATAAGGATGGGAATGGAGCATGTGAAAACATGTAACCGTTCCCATGGGTTATGTTTCTTACTTCTGCTTTTTGCTGTGTGACTTGAAGCCCTATGTATACCCAGAAGTTTGGTAAGCAGAAGGTGGCAGCTTCCATAGTGCAGCTGCCTGTAAGTCATCCACCACTCTGTAAGTCACCCCAATAAAGCCATTCACTCAACAAACTGGACTCACTTGGGTCATTTTTTGGTCTGTCAGCATCTTCCCAATTTGAAGGTAGATGTTTCTTCTATGTCTCCCCAAGAAATTCACAAAACACATCAGGTGGCATTTGCCATGTCTATCTGTGTCCACATTCCTTTCTTCTTTTAAGGGCATTGGATTAGCTCCCACTCCAATCCACTATGATCTCATCTTACCTGGTGTCTTAGTTTCTTTTCTCATTTCTGAGACAGAATACCTGAAACTCAAAATTAAAGGAGGAAAAGTTCATTTCGCTCACAGCTTGTAGACATTGTAGTCTATTGTTGGCTGGCTCCGAGGCAGGGCGGCATAGCGGAGGGGCATCACAGAGAAGAAACAGTCCATGGCAGGGCAGGCAGAAGGCAGCAAGCAGCAAGCAACAGCAGCAGAAGCAGCAGCAGGCCTGCCTTCCCTCTCTCCCTTTATATTCTATCCAGGCTGTAAGGCTACTGATTGGTGTCATCCGCACTAGGGGTGGGGCTCCCATTATCCACCCCCTTAATCTCAGTATTGCACCCTTAATCCATTCATACACCCTAATCCAGCCAGCTTCGAAATTCCCTACCTATTTCTGCATGAAGTTTTACCTCCAAAGACCATATTTCCAAATAAGGCTACATCCATACATTCTGGGGGCTAGAACTCCAACATGTTTTTGTAGGATGCAATTCAACCTACACTGTTCTTTGAAAAGATAAATAAAATCAACAAACTGTTCCCTAGACCAAGAAAAAAAGAGATTTAAACCAGTAAAATCAGGAATAAGAGAGAGTTTCTTACTACCTACCTACCTAACAGGAACAAAAAGTATTGTAAAGAAATACTAAGAGCAATTGTACAACAAATCAGATAACCTAGAGGAAATGAATAAATTCCTAGAGAAATAGACACTACTAAAACTCTCTAAACAGAAAATCTAAAAAAGATACAAAATGAGTAAAGTGTTATCTCATACACATGCACACACACACACACATACACATACACGCATGCATGCACCTATCTAACAAAGAAAGGTTCAGGATCAGATGTCTTGGCGAAATGATTTTGGTAACAGTGCCAAGATTATTCTATGAGGAAAGAATAGTCTTTTCAAAAGATAGTGCCAAAAAACTGGATGCCTGTATTAAAAAAAGAGTCAAGTTAGCCAAGCGTGATGGTACATGTCTATAATCTCAGCACTCTGGGAGGCTGAGGCAGGAAGATTGCAAATTCAAGCCCAGCCTGGGCAACTTAGCAATTTAGTTAGATCCTCTCTCAAAATAAAAAATTTAAAAAAGGATTAGGTGTAACTGAGTGCAAAAGCCCTGGGTACAATCCCCAGTACCACACACACAAACACACACACACACACACACACACACACACACACACAAAGAATGAAGTTGGACTCATACAAAATTAATTCTAATGGAGAAAGGCCTAAATGTAAATGTTAACATTATAAACTCTAGAAAAAGCCCAAGGGCATTGTGCCAGCACCTGCTTGGCTTCTGGTGAGGGCCTGGCATGACTTCAATTCATAGCAGAAGGCAGAAGGAGCAGAAGAGGCAAAACAAGCCACTCTTGTGGTAATTAATTGAGTCTCATAAGAATAAGCACTAGCTCCTACCAAATGGTATCAACTCATTCCCCAGGACTCTGCCTCCGTGACCCAAACACCTCCCGCCAGGCCTCTCCTGCTTCCCAACACTGCCATATTGAAGAATTAAACCTCAGCATGCCTTGTGGTGGGGACAAGCCATTCAAATCATGGTAACAGCTCAGTAAAAAAAATGTGCAAGGAAAACGAATAAGAAAACCTGATGGAATTGTGCACCGAAAAGAATTAATTTTTGGTGCACTGTATATACATTTTAACTGTACATAAATTTTTAAATAAAATTTAAATATGAAGAGATTTCAAGTTCCTTGAGGACAGACTCTAAATCTGAATCCCCCTTGTGGTTCCCGGCTGCTACACTGCGCCGTGCCTAGCAGTCGCTTATTAAAGCAATGATAATTAAATGGAACTGATCTTCTGTGGGTGACACTTGGCATCTTTGAGCAATTACCTTTTCATTCCATAGCCCAATACTGACAGAGGTTCCCATTTCCCAGAGACTGGCAACTTTTTAATTGCTGTGTGAACACAGTCCCCTAGATGGTCATGTTCTGAAATGTCATCAGTGGCCAACCTTGGTCAATGTACACTATGCTTTCCAGAAAAATCTTGATGTGATTGGTCAGACTGCCCTCCACCCACAACTTCTTCTTATACAGTCAGATCTAACTTCTCCAGTCTTCAACAGTTTCTACACACATGCACAGAGACACATGTGCACAGATTACAACACAAGCAAGACATAGCAATTTGTTGGATTTAGCTTCTGAGATTTGAGGGTTTATCTTTCTCCTCAAGGCCCTGGTGTGTCCTTGAGAGGAGTTGTGATGGTTAAACTGGATTGTGCCAATTTGATTGGCTTGGGAGTCACCTAGGGGATTGGTGGAACACACTTCTGGGTGTGTCTGGGTGGGCCATGGAGCCATGCCCTTGGAGACTATATCTGATCCCTTGCCCCTTCCTCTAGTGCTGCCCCCCTGCTCTACTTCTGGCCCACCATGAACTAAGCAGCTTTACTCTACCGCATGCTTCCACCATGATGTTCCTGCTTTGGAGCCAGGCGGCCATGGACTGAATTCCCTGGAATCGTGAGCCAAGTTAAATGCCCCCTGCTTTAATTTGTGAGTGTCTGGCATTGTGTCCCAGCAACAGAAAAGCTAATACAAGAATTTAACACAGGGGCTCTTTAGAAGGTGTGGATGAAGTGGGGACAGTGCAGGACCCAGGGCTGGGAATGGGATGAAGTAGGGACAATGTGGAACCCAGGACAGAAGTGTCTGAGGCCCATGGCACCCCCCCCCGCCCAAAGCCTGAAGGAGGAGGGCAAGGCATGGTTGAGGGCAGCTGCATGGGCAGAGAGAGGAGTCACTTTGCTGGTGCCTCCCACTGGTCATACCCAGCCTGAAGCCAGAGGGCCAGAAGCTTCCTGTTGCAGGGTTCAAGGCCAACAGATTCCACAGAGAAGGATGGAGAAGGGAGGAAGGTGTGTTCAGAGGGCTAAGAGTATCCTGCCTGCCCGCTATAGCAGCCTTTGCTACTTAGCCTAAATTCCACCACCTCCCAGGGCCAAGCCACCTTTAAAGAGTTTATTCGCTAGAGTTTGTGATGGAGCACAGGGAATGAGGGGTAGAAAGGCGTCCATTTTTTAATCAGAATAACTGAACTTAAGGGGATTATAGGATTTACTCTCCAAATCTGTGAAGAGGAACAAGTAAAGCAAGTTGCTCTTTGTAGAAGTGCTTTATAAAGTACTACACAAAATAATGTATTGTTATTACTCCCCACCTTGTTGGCCCCTACACCAGATCATGTGCTCTACGTTCCCAGGACTCACCTCAGTCCCATTTAAACTCCAATGGTGGCATCTTCACTCTGGCCTTTGTCATCACCAGTGGTCTCCTAAGTGGCCTCTGCTCTCTCGAGCCCTTCCTGAGAAGGACACAGGAAGGACACTGATGTTGGAGCTATGTAGATGTGGGGCTGAGGTCAGCCTTTGTCATTCATTAATTCAGACCACAAACTGGTTTAATGCTCTGTTAAATAAAAATTACAGGAAGCCATGGCGTAGGACTAAGCTCTTGCGCTAGGCTCCAACAGACCAGACTAAAAATCAAACGGAGTCACCCACGCTAAGATTCTACTTTGCCAAAGCCAACTCTATGTTATCTGACTTTCACTTTCTGAGAAACCAGAAAGCTGTAACAGCCACATTTCCCAAACAGGCCAGTTTCAGTTGGCAGGATAATGAAGCTTCTTTTGCTTTAGTCCTTGCCAAAAGTAACCCGAGAGAGTCTTGATGCTCACTCATCTCTTACTTTTCTATTGCTCTGTCTCACTGCCTGTGTTTTACAAAGAACTTTGAAATGACCAATCTACTCGTTTTCGTTTCTCCATTTTTCAGTTCTTCTCTATCTCTAAAAATAACCCTCTTGGGCCTTCTGATCACTTACTCTGTCTCATGGAGTGAATCGTTGTCTGATTCTAGAATTTAAAAGAAAGCCAACCGAGATCTTTAAGCTATGTTGCAATTTTGTTCTTTGACACCTCTTGGCTTTAATAATTCTCACTTGTAAAATGGAGGCAATAAAGCTGCCCTCAAAACAGTAGGCATAATGTGTATAAAACACCTAGCTAGCTGGGGCTGTAGGCCGTGGTACAGTGCTTGCCTAGCACGTACAAGGACCTGGGTTCTACCACAGTATTGCCAAGAAAAGTCATAATAGTACTACTACTAATAAATAAATCAAAAGTGGCTGAGGAGCCTAGCACGTTGGCTCAGGCCTATAATCCCAGCACTCCCAGAGGCTGAGGCAGGAGGATGGCAAGTTCAAGTCTAGCCTGGCAATTTAGCGACTTAGCAAGACCTTTTTCTCAAAATGAAAATTTAAAAAGAGCTGGGATGTATCTCAGTGTGAAATCCCTAGGTTCAATCCCTTGTAGGAAAAAAAAAAAAAGATTGTCTGAGGAATAATAAATCGGAAGTAAGTCAGCTCTTAGGAAATCGTAGAAGTGAACTTGATCTTGCAACAAGAGGCTCAGATCTTGGAAAATGAAGCAAACAAGGAATGAAAAGAAGTAGCAGATGGATGGCACAATTTGTATGCTTCTGGCAAGAGGCAGGAAAGCCAAGAACACGGAATACCCTGACCACCTGGAGCCCAGGGACCTGTGAATGCCACATGGGGTTGCCCTGGCAACAGACCTCCCCCTCTCCTGGCAAAGCATCTTGGGAAAAAGCACCTGTGCTCCTAGGGACTTGGCTCCCGCTTGGGGGCAGATTAGGGGAGAATTTGGGAGGCTTTGCAGAAGATCTGCTCCCACACTGCTACTCCTGGTGATAAATCATGGAAGTGCACGTCTCTGATGTCTTGCCTCTGCCTGGGGGTACAGCTGTCTAGGAGGAATCACAGCCTGAAAAGGGCAAAGACCTGTCTTTGGGGGCCCTGCATGAGATGAAATCACCCCAAGCAGCCATCGCCTCCCTGGGAGATTGGGAAGTAGGACAGGTGCATTGAGACGTCCTGCCTCCCTCTGTGGAGGAAGAAACTTGGCTTGGGAAGCAGAAACTAGAGCTGACATCCCTAACCCTAACCCAAAATCCTAACCCTAAACTCTAACCTGAACTCTGACCCTAAACCCCAGCCCTAAGAAGGAAGATAATTCAGCACATGAATTTTTGGCTGTGAGTAAAGAAGTGTGAAAAAGAATTTGGGGAACATGAGTTGGCTTCTACTGGTTTCATTTGACAAGGCCCATAATAAAGAACTGGCCAGTTTGCAGGTATAGTTTAAATAGAATATGGGAAGTCCAGAAACTCTAGGACTCATAAAGGTGAATGGTGATTCAATAGAATCACTTCCCAAAAGGTAAATGACAAAACTGGGAGGTGCTTGTGAGAGAAAGGCTCATTAATACTTAACCTGATGACTACAACCAAAGCAAAGGTGAAGATATTGTACTCTGTTAAAAGCGCTGAGTCTGTTAAGATGGTACCTGGTAAATCTTTTAAATCAGACAAAATGAGGTTAATGAGACTAAGAGCCTCTGGGGGAGTCTGAAAAATTTCTAGGAAGTGGCAGTCAAGCATAGAGAGACATTGCTGCAGAAAATGTCGTTAGTACTTAGAGCTAATTAGAATGAAATATTGATAAAGTAACTAAATTTTTTGGGAAATTCACCAAAAGAACTACTGACCTAAATGAAAAGGCACAATGACTATGTCGATACTTGGAATGATTCTTCAACCCTGTAACACTCCACAGCCAGAAAGCAGCTGAGAAGGCCGCTGTGTTCCATGGAGAAAAGAACTTCCAAAGTCTAGTCCAGGTACAATCACTGAGCTAATGAGTCTTCTGGGTTTGGACCCAAGAGCCCCAGGGAACAATGGACTACAGTCACTTCCAGCGAGAGCACCAAGATGAGCTCAAAGAATTTTCTCCACCCTCAGGTAGGCGCATACACACAGGGCGTACACCCCTTGCATGGACCCATTGCTCCTGCCTTCCTCCTTCCCTGATTTGAGCAGCAGTGTTTACTAGGGTTAAACTTCCTGTTCCACCCCCCAATGTAGTCTTCCTTATCTGTGGTTTCACTTCCCTCTGCTTCAGTAACTCACGGTCAACCACACTCTAAAAGTATTGAATGAAAATTTCCAGAAATAAACAATTCATACATTTTCAATTGTGCACATTCTGAATCAGGTGATGAAGTCTCATGCCATCCCACTCCGTCTGCTCAGGATGTAAAACATACCTTCATCCAATTAGTCACTTTCTTATTTTGGTGATCAGATTGATCATCGCAGGCCAGGTTTGGTAGAGCATGCATGTCATCCTGGCACTTGGGAGGCTAAGGCAGGAGGATTACAAGTGTATTAGCTTTCCAGTTGCTGGGGCAAAAATACTTGACACCCTCAATTTGAGGAAAGGTTTGGTTTGGCTCGTGGTTTGGGGGGATTCAGTCCATGGTCAGCTGTCTCTGAGGCAGGCAAGGTGGAAGTGCAGGTGGAGGAAAGCTGTTCACCTCATGGCAGCCTGGAAGCAGAAAGAAGAGGGAGAATCTGAGAAGGAAGATACACCCTGCAAAGGTACACTCCCCACACACCTCTTCCAACCAGACCCACCTCCTAGCAATGAATTCATCAAGGCATCAATTCACTGATGAGAATGGCATCCCACCATCCAATCACCCTCCAAAGCCCCACCTCTGAACACATGAATCTGTGGGGAGAATTTCTAGATCTAAAGCATAATAGCAAGTTTGAGGCCAGTCTGGTCATCATAGCAAGACCCTATCTTGACAAAACAAAACAAAGAAAAAACAAATAAACAAAAAAATTCCAGATTGATTGTCACAGTACCTCCATGTATGTGTTCAAGTAACCCTTATTTTACTTAATGGCCCCCAAAGTTAGCAATTTTATTACGGTATATATTATTATGTGATGATTTGTTATTATTGCTGCTGTTGTACTGGAGATTGACTGTGGGGAGTGACCAACCTACATCCCCAGCTCTTCTAAAATTTCATTTTGAGACTGGATCTCATTAAGGCGCTCAGGCTGGGCTTGAACTTGGGATCTTTCTGCCTCAGCCTCCTGAATAGCTAATATTACAGGTAGGTGCCACTGTGCTACGCTTTACTGTTATTATTATTAATCTCTTACTATGGCTGATTTATTAATTAAACTTGATCAGAGGTACTTATGTATAGGAATAAACAGTATATATAGGGTTTGGTACTATCCAAGGTTTCGGACATTCACTAAAGTCTTGGAACGTGTCTGCCACTTAAGGGGGACTTCTGTGTGTTGGTGACTACTGGGGAGGAGGGTAGATAACATGTCTGCTTGGTTCATGAAGGGGAGACTCAACTGATCTGAGATGGAGACTGCAGACTTTGATCCTGGTGTGGTGGATGGGTGGGATTTGGGGCATTTTCCTTGTGGAGGGAGGAAGACAACTGTACTTTGAGTGAACAGAGAGAAGCAGGAGGCTGCACTGTGGTGGGTCGTGTGATTGTTCCAACTACTTGCTGCTTTTCCCTGTAGGAGGCTTTCCAGCCCAAGCCCTGTGCCGCGGGGCCCCCCGCCCCTTCGTATGGGGGAATCATATGAAAAAATTACAAGATTCTTGAGGGTAAATCTTAAAATCTGAATCATCATTGTACTTCTCAGAGAATCTGAGCATTGCCTGTGCTCAGTAATTACTAACTAAAGTAAATGATAATTAAATTTAAAATAATCTTCCTTAGGCAAACATTAGCAACTTCAGGACAAATACCCTTTCACTTCCACAGTTGAGAAGCTTGATGACCCTCGTGACAGAGAAGTTCACCTGAGCTCCTGCGATGTTGCCAGCTGCCTGCATAGCTCTGCGCACTGTGCATTTTCCAGAGAAACGAACCCAGTGTGTCTTCCAGCCTCTACTTCCTCTGCACATTTGATCCAACTTCCTCTGCCTCTTCCCAGTTGCAACTGAATTTCTACACACACACACACACACACACACACACACACACACACACACACAATCCTTAATTCCTCAGATCAAAATGTTCTCTTCTCATTGGATAATGTGAAGGTCAGCTCTTTGGTAAACCTCAATTCTGCTGGCAACTAGACTTCATGTTGATCTCTTTCTTGCTAACATGAAAATTCCTTTCCCTAGATAGAGCCCCTGTGAGTTCACAGAAAGTCCCAGAGCCCCAGCGAGTGGAGTACATAGAAGTAACTAGATAAGCAAAGGCACTTTTGCAAGGAGGCATTGGGAGAAGAAGTCCAAGCCCAGCACCCCAGGCCAATGAATGGTAGGCACAGTGTATTCTTTGGAACAATATGAAATTACTCTTCCTTTCAAAGGGCAGCGATCCAGCTGTCCAAAAGTGGCAATGATAACTCCTCCTTCTTCAAGTTAAATGGCCCTGTGATTTTTCCTGAGAGAGGAGGAGAAGGAAAAGGCCGATTCATAAAATGTAAAGTGTCATTTTACATTCATAAAATGTAAAATGTGCATGGCGTGATGGCACACATCTGTAATCACAGCTACTTGGGAGGCTGAGGCAGGAGGATCACATTTCTGACAGCAGCTGTATAGAGTTTTTCTCCCACACGAATTCTCCAACTTTCCAGATACCAGCTGGGTGTCCTGCCACTCAGTTATGACCCTAACCACCTGGAGTTAGCATTGACCCCACAGATTACAGGCTCAGTCCCACAAGACTGTCTCTACTTCAGATGTCAGTCATCAATCCAGCAGCTATCTGTACTTCTGAGCAACTGGCTACACACTGGGGGTTCCCACAATCCCGCGCTCAGTTTTAATAATGACCTATAACAGATAACGCAACTCAGGAAATACTTTGTTTCCTACCACCAGTTTATTATAAAGGATACAACTCAGGAAGAGCTGGATGAAAGAAATGCACAGTATGGCAAGTATGGGGTGAGGTGGTGTATGAAGTTGTAGCTCAATCCCCATAATGAAACTGATAAATTTCCTTCTTTTGTAAGAGTCTTGGGCTCTTCTCCCTCCCTAAAGTTTGAAAACCAAAGAGCGTTCACATTCTTTCATTCGAGACCAAGGAAAACCCAACTAAATCCTCTGGCTTCACTTCCTTCTAGTTGCTTTCATCACTAGTTTTAGAAGCTCTTTTTATTTTTTTTTTTTATTTTGAAACAGGACACTGCTCAGTTACCCAGTTTAGGCTCAAACTTGTGATCCTCCTGCCTCAGCCTCCCAAGTGTTGACTTTACCAGTGTGCTCCAGCATCCCTGGCTTACAGAAATACAATTCAGATGCTATAATATAAGAAGACCCCATAAATAAGAAGAAGTCCACCATACAATTTTTTTGTTTGTATATTTAAATATTTAAACTTTCAGGGGTGCAAAATCATATACCTATTTATAGTGTTTTAGTTCAGTTATATGGTTATTTTTAAAGTCACATGTTATTTATAGCAATATATTACTTTAGAAATACTGAACTTTCCAAATTTTTATTTTATGATCTCTACTTTTTAAATTTATGATTTTCCCCCAATCTTCCTCTGATTCTTGGACACTAGTGTTTTTTAATCATCACCAGAAGTCCTTCTATTTAAAAAGACAAAAACAAGATTTTGATGATGAAACATTTATCCAAGCAGAGAGACCAGTAAAATGAAACCCAAGTACCAATGATGGCTTCGATAATTACCAACATTTGTGTTCAAATATTTAAATATGTCTTCAGTTTTTTAGGGTAGATACATATGAGTGGGATTGCTGGGTGTTTTAAGGGTATCTGGATTTTTATTAAAACCAGGGATCTAAGACACACAGGAATGACTATAGTGGAGGGAAAAATTTAGCTCTCAGGTCCCTCGAAAGAGGAGACTCTGTGGCCAGGCCACAGGAGGAAGAAGGGGGTCGACCAGGAGGTAGAAGAAGACAGAGAAACATGGACAACCGCCTACATTGTGGTTTACCTGCGACACAATGGAGGGAGGAACGGTAAGCAGGCTCAGGATATGCTAGTTTGAGTCTCTTAAATTGGTTCTGGGAGCCGGGTGTGGTATGCATGCCTGTAATCCCAGAACTCTGGAAGGCTGAGGCAGGAGGATTTCAAATTTGAGTGTGACCTGGGCAATTTAGTGACTCACCAAGGCTTTGTCTCAAAATAGAAAGTAAAAACAAGCTGAGGCTGTAGCTCAGTAAAGGCCCTGGGTTCGATCCCCAGTACCACATACACACATTGGTTCTGGGCTATGGGGACTGTCTCAAGTTGTCTAGTACCTGGCTCCAAGGTGATTGGGTTGGGTCCTGCGCCTGGAGTGTAGGGGCGTGATAAAGGCGGAATCTGAGGGCTGATTCTGCCCTGGTTGGTTTGTACAGAAAACTCATGCTCATGGCCAGGTTTTCATCTCTAGGAATTAGCTGACCCTGGGAGGGGTCATTCCTTCGGCATCAACAAGGTTCCCAGTGTCCAGGCACCAACTTACAGGAAATAAACTGACATGCTCACCACACTAGCTCGTGCAGTGAGTCTTTGTTTAACATTTTGAAGAACTATTTTCCCACAGCCCTCTACTATTTTTCTTTCCTGCTGTAACCAAGGGAAAATCTAAATACATCTTGGTTTCACTTGTTTTTAGCTGACTTTAAAAGTCACTACTGTTGGAGGTCACACAGCTGGGTGATACTACACCTATTAGTCTCCCACAGGCTTGGCTAAGCGAAGTTGCCTAATGGGTTAAAACTGGTGCCTTTAAAAAAGAAAAAAAAAACAACTGGTGCCTTTCACTGCCTCCCCCTGTTCTCCACGGAAAGATGATTTTCATCTTAATGATTAACAACAAGATTTGGTATTACTGGGAAAGGGAATTAAAAAGTCATGAGTCATAAAACTCACTAATCAGTAACCTTTCCCTAGAGTTCAGAGCCCAGGACAGCTGAAAATCTTTACGTATCATCAAAGAGTAGACCAAGGATTTGCTAATCACATTCTTTAATTAATTAAAAGTGGGATAATAAGCTGGGCATTGTGGTGCATACCTGTAATCCCAGCTACTAGGGAGATTGAGGCAGGAGGATCACAAGTTGAAGGCCAAGCTGAGTGTCTTAGCAAGATCCTTTCCCAAAATAAAAAACTTTAAAATGCTGGGGCTATAACAAAGTGATACAGCACTTGCCTAGCATGGGTTTAATCCCTGGCACTGAGAAGAAAAGAAAAAAGGTGTTTAACTAGCAAGGAAAAATGTTTTATCTAAAGAATCATAGTGGGCCGGGGCTGGGGACTTACCGTTTGCCTAGCAAGTACAAGGCCCTGAGCTTGATCTCTCGCGCCAAAAAAGAAATCGCAGGGACTGACCTAGGAAACGAAGGTTGACTGCTCCCCAAGAATTATTCTGGCAGAAGAAAAAGGAAAAGAGCGCAAACCTAAATAATGAAGACCCTGCTCAGCACATTGCCTATCTGCCCATTACCTGTCTGCACCTCCTTTTCCTCCCTACAAAAGCCCTTTGCACCCGAGTTCCCTACGGTGGAGATTTGAGGATGACGGAGCTGTCCCCAATCTTTTCAGGGTGCCAGTCCTTGAATAAAACAGATTCCCTTCCTGCCAGGTGTCATCTCCTGCATATTGGCTTTGGAGGGGCGAGCAGCTTGGACGTGGTAATATCCGCAACACAGCGAACCTGCAGTTGGAGTTCCAGTTGCTCCACAGCCTTGTCAACATTTTTTTAATTATTATTTTAAATTCGGGGAGTTGGGTTTGTAGTTCAGCAGTGCATGCAGAGTGCATGCTGTGCCTGCACACGGACCTGGGTTTGATCCCAGAACCAAACAAACAAAACGACCCCCCGCAAAAAAAAAAAAAAAAAAAACACAAATTGAAGGAGTCGGGCTGCTGCCATCCTAGGCTGACCAGAGACCACTTTAAGCCTCTGCCATCCCCCTATGCTTTTACACCTGCTAAGAGGTATCATCACGCGTTAATGGGCCCAGTAACCACAGCTGCACCCGTAATCCCCATCACTTTCTTCAGCCTGCTCCTGGCTGACAATTACCACATCTTGCTTTTCTTAACACTTACCTCCAGCAGCTAGCACACCTCCTTTTCATGAGCTTTTCCCCTCAAGGCCCCATTCTGACCTTTTCTTTTCACAGTCCCCCTTTTTGCTCATGACTACAAAAGACCTTAGAGGTCCAAGTGCCAGGGTGGTCCCTCTCAGGTTTGTTCTAAATAAACTTGCCCTGTTGAGCTCATACCTTTGTTTTATCCTACTTTTTCCTAACACAAGCTATGCTCAGTATTGTTATCAGCTTCCTAAATATTTTGCTGGGCATGATGGTGCCCACCTGTAATCCCAGCACTTGGGAGGCTGAGGCAGGATGATCACCTCGAGTTGGAGGACGGCCTGGGTTACATAGTGAGTTCGAGGCCAGCCTGAACTACATAGTGAGACCCTGTCTCAAAAAAAAAAAAAGTAAAAGAGTATGGTGCTATTCATTGATCAGGTGTATGGTGTATCCTGGTGGCCTTATTATGTGTGTTCAATAAAAAAAAATGCATTTGTTGAATGTACTGCTCTATAAGGGTCAATTGAGTCAAGTGATTCAGATCTTTTATGCTCTTGCCAATTTTCATCTATGTGTGCTATCTAATTACTGAGAGAGCTGTGTTAAAATCTCCAACTATGAGTATAGATTTGTCTTTTTTTCCCTTTAATCTTGGCATTTTTTGCTTTCTCTATCTTTAAGCTTTATTATTAGTTGCATGCATATTTGTAATTATTATATCTTCCTGATGATTATAAAATATGGCTACTTATAATTGTACATTTATTTTTTAGCCTGTGTCATTATATTTAAAGTGTATGTTTTGTTTGGGAAGGAGACAGTTTGTAGGGAGGTCTTGCTCTATCATCCAGTCTGAAAATCTGTGCTCTTTAACTGGAATGTTTAGTTATATACAGAAGAGAGCAAGCAGAGAAGGCGTAAGACCTGTTCCGGGAAAGGCCTGCTTGCCAGGTTCAATTTCAGCTGGCATCCGGGAACTTGATCCTCATGGCGTTCCCAGCCATCTGCTAACTGACAGAGGCACCTTGTTCCTGAAGCAGCCGTGTGAGCCACGTGGCCTACACTGGGCTGCACAAGGACAGTTAGCATCTGCATCTGATTACAGACACACTGCCCATTTACCGGACCCCCCAAATCGGGGGGTCAGAGAACTGCCAGGGTTCCTTCTGGGAGGCTGGAGTTTTGGTGTGTGCTAGGTAGAGAGCGTCTACCTGCCCGGGGCCCAAAAAAAGTGCCAGGGGGTGTCCGATGGGCTTCCACAGGCAGATCACACTCATGGTGCTGTGCTTCCTGGCTGGGAGAAGAGTGAGTTCTGTATTGTTCTTTGTAAGGAAAAAGCATAAGGAAGCCCACATATAGATTCCTCCAAATTCCACTTCTGATGTTTTCCTTTATGACTGAGCTATGCCTCCTTAATATATCCATTTAATAAATCTTAGCCATAACTATAACTACTGTACATGCTGAGTTCCAAGGATCTTTCGTGTGTGTGTGTGTGTGTGTGTGTGTGGCACTGGGGATTGAACTCGAGGCCTTCACACTGAACTACATCTCTATCTCTTCTTATTTTTTATTCTGAGACAGGTTCTCTCTGAGTTGCTAAGTCGCCAAGGCTGGGCTCAAACTCATGATCCTCTTGCCTCAGTCTTCCAGAGTCCTGGGATTACAGGTGTGCACCACCATGCCCAGCTTTACCCACACATATTTTCATCAGGAGACAAAAGATTCTCTTTCCTATTTACTCCTACGGTTACTACTGATGGCACCATTTCTTCCTGATGATCCTGCCCACAGTCCCTCCAAACAGCACTCAGCCTTCATCCCTGTGTGGAAACTCTAGCCTTGTCCTCACAAACTCAGCTACACTGTTACAGTGCTTTCAGTCTGATACTCAGGTTGGTGCATACTATGCCCATCATACAGATGGGGAAATTGAGGTCCAGCTAGTAGGCAGCAGAGCTACTTAAATCTAGATCTATCAACTCTCAATGCAGCACCTTCTTGTGTCCCTCAAAAATTGTAAAATAGTTGGAACTGCCCATGTTGCATAAACAGTCTCTCCTCTTGGAGTTGTCATATTTCAGTAGACTATGCCCAAAGAGGATCAGTCCTTGCAGTGAGCCATGCTTGAAGGGCACTCTCTACTGCAGCAGGAGCCAGGGAGATTGACCGGGGCAGGGGACGGGCATCGCTAGACATTTCCTTGATGTTCTAGAGGGAAAGATGAGCAAAGTGGGTGAGGTTAGGAGTCTTCTGAGGGCAGAGATGGCTCCTGGCACCGTTAGTGAGACAGTAAGAAAGGCCTGATTTCACAACCATGCTTTCCATCTTAACCAGAAGCGGGGTTAGACCTATTATGTCATCTGCTTCCTTTAAAACTTGTGTAGAGTGGGCGGCTGTACTGTGCATGACCTTCCTGGGGTGGAGCAGCGAGCCTCTCTGCTGTCTCTCTGTGAGCCGAGAGCGGAGGAATCCAATAGGCAGATCACTGTGTGGAGCACAGACTCAGGTCTAAGACCAAAGATCAGATGAGATGTGTGCAGAAATTCTGAACTGCTCATAGCCACTGCCGGCGTGCCTGCACGGACAATAGTGGAACTAAAAACTTTGCCCCATTTTTTTCAAAAAGCCAGAAAATGTTATCCCGTGTGCTGCTCCCTTGTGATCAAGCACAAGCCCTAATAAAGTCTCATTCCCTTGGTTATTGTTTGCCTTTTTGTGATTTCTGTCTTGAAGTGAGCAAAGAACTCTGGCCGAACGTTAACCCTGGGAATCTTCCTATCTCTCCTCGCAGGTCCGTTGTCCATCCATTCCTCCCTCTTCCCCTGGTGGATTCCCTTAGGACTCCATGATCACCAGGCATCCAGTACCCCAGTGACTTCAGTTTGTGGCCAAAGCTGCTGAGTGTATGAGCAGTGGCTGGCTCGTGGGGGTCTTGGGTGGACAGAGCATGATAATCCATTGCTTGTTTCCACAAGACGCTTTGCTTTTGTGACTCCATCTTCTGAGCCTCCTGGTAGCTCATAAGATGGGACAAGCAGATACCACCAGTACCAGGGGACAGAGGAGGAAACTGCAGTCCAGATTCATGCCCTCGTCAAGAGGAGAGTCGGGGGACTGTGCAGACTCATGCTGGTTCTCCACTGCACGGGCCCCTCACCTCACACTGCACTGTCTCTTGGGGCCCTGAAGCGCAAGATTCCTCGTGATTCCAACTGATTCCATGAGTTTTGAGACAAGCAAGTGAGCAGGGTGTGTCCTTCACCAGACAGAGACCCTCGTGGCCTTGGGCAGCCCAGAGAAGGGGCTGGGCCTCAGCAGACATGGCTTTAGCCTCAGGTTTTTCTATTGTAGGGAAGAAATCCAGCTGTGCGGGTCCTTCGAGAAGAAAATCCTTTCACTTCTCCTTTTAGAGAGGTCCTCGGCCACTAGATCCATGGATCAGCAGAGTCTGGTCCTGCCTTGGCCTCCAACAGAAGCTATTTTGACAAGGAAAAGGGTGAAACCTAACTTCAGGACAAGGCAGAAAAACTGGGTGATTAAGTTTCCTGTCTCCTTCTATCCCGGAGCCCTTTCCCTTCCAGGGTTGGGGCTCTTCCTTCAGGAGGACACGCGCAAACATGCTGTAGGCCTTCACACCTCCTGCACCCGCCTGTTCCCACTGAGCCCACCAACCTTCCTCCCAACACCACTCCTTTCCTTGCACGTGTCTCCCAGGTCAACAAAGACCTATTAAAGTAGTTGCTAATAACTGCTGATAGAAGTATCCTTGAACCTAGAAAAGGCTTAAGGCATGACACACTGGTTGCATTGGGGGCAGGAAGCACGGGGTGCTGTGTGATACAGTTCCCTGGTCCCTGTCTCCAAGCTCCCAACGGCCCCTCCTCCGTCACCTTCCTAGACCTCAGCCACACCCCCTGCTCTCCAGCCTTTTCTCTTCCCCTTGGCCCAGAATGCCCTGATCCCTTTTCCGCCTGGGATCTCCTGATCCCCCGGAAGAGTCTTTTGCTCCTAGAGGTTCCTGGTAAGAACAACGACCACCCCCATTAATGTTTCCTGCAGCCATAGTAGGGACAGTGCTAGGAACATGGTGTGCAGTGGTGGCTCTTTGTTCTTCTTGACATCCCCAGAATTGAAAGGGTTGTATTTCCATTTGCCAGGCGACAAAGCTGAGCCTGATAGAGCCAGGATCTGAGAGCCTGGGCCTAGTGCCCCCAAGTCTCTGCTGCCTGGACTTGACTGTGCTATCCGGTAATGACTTGTTGACGTGTCTGCGTATCCAGTGGCCTCTGAGCTCTTAGGACACTGAGTCTGAAATGAATCCTTACAGGATCCCGACGGGCCAGGGATGGCTGGGGGTCCCTCATCTGAGGCTTGAATTGCTCACACAGAGCTCTTCCAGGGGTGACTCATGCATCTCCTTTTGTGGGACTCCCACTGTGGCCTAAGGTGGTCACGCCTGTGCCTGGGTGGCTTTGCCCACCATAAATGTCCTTCTCCTTCTGCCCCCCTTGAGCTTGACCACTTGATATCTGCTTCATTCCCCTTGGGCCTCCAATACTAGGAGGCATCAGAGCCATGCAGAGTGTCCCCTGAGCCCCCTTGGCCACAGCCATCCCAATTTACCATCCCAGCTGGTCAGCTGGATAGGAGTGTCCCTGGCTTCAGCTGCTATCTGTGCCTCTGGGTCCTGCTGTGGTTGAGCTCCAGAAAGTCCTCCCATCCAGAGACCAAAGGGCAAGATACTCCATAGGTGACACCTGTCACCTCCCTGCCACCACTCGAGGTCACAGCTCTTCCAGGGCTTGGGGTAGGTGGGCAGAAGTCCATTCCCAAAACACCTCGCTGCGCTCCCCTGACAGGCGCCGCCCGCACCCCCAGGGATCTGTCCCTGGCGTGCGTGTCTGTTGCCAGGCTACTTCCTGAAAGTCCTCATGAGCCCTGAGCTCCTGAATTTCCAAGGAAAGCACGATGAGATGCATAGGAGGCGTCCTTCCTCCGCGGAGGCCCCTCCTGTCCTGCCCTGTGCCACCCCCGGAGGGAGCTGATAAATCGAGGAAGAGCATTTCTTCACTTGGTGCTGGGCTGCCACTGGGTCACCTCCAGGTAAGTGGCTCCCAGGACTCACCCGTGCACGGCACTCTGGGACTGTGTGTGTGTGTGTGTGTGTGTGTGTGTGTGCGCGCGCGCACGCGTGTGTGTTTGGTAGTGAGCAGAGGATGTGCCACCAGGAACTGTGACATCCCCATTCTGCCCTCTTGAATCCCCAGGACTCCCAGTCCCAGCTCCAGCCCCTTCCCAGCATCTTCCTTCCGTCTCCCTCCACTTCAAACCCCAGATGCTCTGTCCACCTTCACTTTGGAGGCTGGGACAGGAACCAGGAGGTTGCCAAAGGAGGCTGGGTGACAGCAATGGCAGTGAGGGTCGAAAAGAAGGAATGGATTGGAGAGCAGGCCGGGAAGTGGAATGGGCACCACCCAAGAGAGTGCGTCCATGGGCCCATGAGCAGGGCACAGGCTTCTTGCCGAGAAACTGTAGGACCAGACTGCCCCACCATGGCTTAGGGGTCTGGGGCAAGTCACGGGCTCTCTGCAGCTCGACTCCCACCCTGGGAAAATGAGGATAATAACAGGATCAGGTGAAAGACAGAGGAGTCAGGCGGGACTTGAGGAGCGTAGCTGAGGGGATGCTGGTTTTGTGGCTTGGATGGATGGGTGGATGAATTAGTTTGGTCCAGTTTTTTTTTAGTGGATTTGTATATGGGATTTATTATCCCTCCCAGGAAACACACCTGCACTTTAAGAAATGGGGATTGTTTAAATGCTTGTCAATTATTGTATCAGAGTAGTAGGGGAAGGAGGGAGAAGTTTTCAACCTGACAAAAAGCATCCACTTCATCTACCCTGAGCAGGACCTTCAAAGAGCTCTGTCACCCAACTCCACACACCAAGAAAGGGACAACCCCAGTATTTTTGGTACTATCTTCGGAGGTTTTTTTTCTTTTTCTTCTCTTCCCTCTTCCTCTTCTTCTCCTTCTTCTTCTTCTTCCGGTACTAGAGATTGAACCCAGGGCCTTTGCACTGGGCTACATACTCAGTCTTCTTATTTTTTATTTTGAAACAGGGTCTCACTAATTTGTGCAGGCTGGGACTTGAATTTGCAATCCAGAATGCTGGGATTACAGGCATGCGCCACCAGGCCCAGCTTGCCAGTTTTCCTTCTCAAAGTCCATTCAAGCGCCAGTAGTGCAGACTGGCCCGATGTCTGATTCCAGGGGCTCTGAAAGGCCCCGTGTATCCCGTTATTTGCACCTCTGCTGTCTCATGCCGGAGGACCTCCCCTGGGATTTAACACTCTGCTTGAGGCTCAACTCCTGCCGGGTGCTGAAGACTGACCTGTGCGCTGTGCTTCGAAGCTCTTGGGAGAAACGAATAGCTCGCCCGAGTTCGTGCAGGTGGTCATGAGCAGGTCCGGGGCCGGGTCAGTCCACTCCACCCAGCTGCCCCACTATGGGGCTGCAAAGTGACCTCCAATCCAGTTTCCAACCTCCAACTGAGTGGCTTTGACAACACTATCAAATAGTGTCGGAATCCCGGGGGCTGGAAGGCCGAGCAAGGCGTAGGCAGTGATGGCTCCTTCCAGGGCAGAGAAGTATCTCTCCCAGCCTCTCTCCTTGACTTATAGATGACCGTCTTCTCCCTGTGCCTTTGTGTCATCTTCCCTCTGTCCACGTCTGTCCCTGTGCTCAAATTTCCTCTTTCTCCAAGAACACCAGTCCTATGGGGGGCACCTTAAAATCTCATTTTTAACTTTATAATATTTAGACTTTATCTCCAAATGAAGTTGCCTCCTGGATCAGGGTCAGGACTCCAAGAGTGGGGAGGACATCATTCAATCTTTAATTTATTCATTCAATTCATGGATTTAGGAATTTTTTTTTTTAATACTCAATCCACTGTTGTCACTACTTTTGGTTAAATTGTCCCAGATTTGGCTGGCATGAGCTTCTGTGAACTGGCTCCCGTGCTGGTTTTGACACAGTCCCATGAGTCCTGGAACACTTTCTTACTTCTGGGCACAAAATGATGCCCCAGCCTCTACTTTTTCTACCCAGGACTGGATCAGCCATGTCTTCCTGAGAGACGTTTGCTGGCACTTAATGGTTCCTGCTCTCTTGTTCTTAGGTTGCCCCACAGCCAGAGCTGGAGAGGAAAATCGTATAAATAGCCACCACGTGGACCCTGATCCCTCTTCTCCCACCCTGCCATCCCTCAGTTTGTTCTCTTCTTCCTCTTTCTGGATTTTCAATTCTCCTCTCTATTATTGAGAAAACAACTTCTATTGCCCTTGGTTGCAAAATTCTAGCATACAGGAAGCCTTTTATTTTGAGCTATTATCAGTCACTATGTGAAGATCAGATTTGCCTTTCTGCAAACAGACCAGAGTATGTTTGTTTGTTTGTTTGTTTGTTTGTTTTGGTGGTACTGGAGACTGAACTCAGGGCCTTTGCACTGAGCTACATCTGCCTTTTCTCTCTCTCTCTCTCTCTCTCTCTCCTTTTCTTTTGTTTTATGAGATAGAATTGCTGCCCAGGCTTAGCAATTCTCCTGCCTCAGCCTCCCAGAGTGGGTTTTTTGATATAAGAAGGGCCAGAGAAAGAGGGTCCTGGAGCTCAAGGAAGATCACCAGGGAATCAAAAGAGGGAGAAGGGGGTCCCAGGAGTGTGGCTCCTTAAGAACTCTGCCAAGGGACTCCCTGCTTCCTGCAGCTTCCTCCCCAGCTTGCCTGCCAGAGGCTTGCCCAGGCCTGGGGGAGGACTGGGGGGAACCCCAGTGTTCTCGCTTTCCTGCGCCCTTCCAGGTTCCAATCTGATAAGTCAAATGGTGGGACAAAGGTCCAGCCAGCTGGGGGAGGAAGGCCAAATCTCTGACGCGGGGCACGGCCTGAATAAAGCCATCAAGGCCCCATACTCGAACAGATATTTCCAAAACCTCCTCAGCTTGTTCCCCCCATTTCTGCCCCCCTTTTTGGTTCAGAACTGGGACTCAAATCCAGAGCCTTTGTTTTGATCTACATCTCCAGCCCTTTTTATTTTGTATTTGGTGAGACAGGATCTCACCAAATAGTCCTGGCTGGGCTCAAACTTGCCATCCTCCTGCCTCAGCTTCCCAGAGTGCTGGGATTACAGGCATGCACCACCACACTCAGCACCTATTTCTTTTTTTCATTTTTTTTTTTGTGGTGCCAGAGATCGAACTCAGGGCCTTGTGCTTGCAAGGCAAGCACTCTAATCACTGAGCTAAATCCCCAGCCTATTTCTTTTTTTCTAATTGAAATAAAATCTAAAAACACAAAATTCACTATTGTATCCTCTTTAAAGTGAGCCAATTCCAGTATACTTCCATCACTTCCCAAAAGAAACCCCATGCTCTCCCAGGCCTTGGCAACCACTAATCTACTTGAAGTCCCTATAGATTTGCCTATTCTGGTCATTTCTTTTACGCGAACTCATATAACATGCGGCTTCAGTATCTGACTTCTGTCACTTAATGTAATTTTTCAGGGTTCACTCCTGTAGCATACATTAGTACATACTTTATTCCCTCTTTATGATCAGTAATGTTCCCCAGTATAGCTATGCCACTGTTTCTTTATCCATTCATTAATGGACACAGATTCCTTCCACTTTTAGCTGTTATGAATAACATTGCTATGAAGATGAGTGTGCAGGTTTTCAAGTGAGCATACGCTTCCAACTTAATTGAGTAGACATCTATACTGGAATTATTGAGTCATATCACAACACCGCTTAACTTTTTGAGGAACTGCCAAAGTTTTCCACAGTGGCCAAGCAATATATGACAGTTGCCAATTCTTTGCCAACACTTGTTATGTTCCATTTTTAAAAATTGTGGTTAAAAAAAACCCCAAAACTCCACATACTATAAAATTTACCTCCAACCACTTTGAAGTGTCAGTTCCGTATCCTTAGCTCTATCACATGTAGCGGGTTTCCAGAACTTTTCTATTTTGTAAAACTAAAACTCTGTATCTACCAAACAACTCCTCATTCCTCTCGCCCCATCCCTCAGCAAGCGCCATCTCTCGGTTTCTCTGTTTGATTACTGAAACACTTCATAGAAATGGAATCATGCAGGATTTATCTTTGTGACTGGCTTCTTTCTCTTAGCAGCATGTCCTCGGCGCTCATCCACATTATGCCCCAACAGGATCTCCTTCTCTTTTAAGGCTAATACTTAGTTGTACTCATAGACCACATTTTCTTTATCCATTCATCTATTCATGGACATTCTGGCTGCTTCTGCTCCTTGGCTAATGTGAAGAATTCTGTCACAAACATTTGTATGTAAATATCTTATTGAGACCCTCCTTTCAGTTCATTAGCATCTATACCCAGAATGAGATCAAATGGTAATTCTATTTTTAGTGTTTGGAGAAACCTCTATAGTGGTTGTACCATTTTATATTCCCACCAGCGATGCTCAGGATTCCAATTTCCCCACATTGTCATCAACACTTGTTATTTTTTTCTTTGCTTCTTTCTCTCTCTCTCTCAGCTATTTGTGTACTTTCTTTGGATAAATGGCTATTCAAATTCGTTACTTATTTTTACACTGACTTGTGTTTTATTATTCAGATGAGTTTATTTATGTTTTCTGGATGCTAGACTCATCAGATATGTGATTTGCAAGTATTTTCTCCAGTTCTGCGCATCATCTTTCCAGAGTGATGGTGTCCTTTGAAACACTAAAATTTTTAATTTTGATAAAGTCCAACTTGCCTGTTTATTCTTTGGTTGTATGTGCTTTTGGTATTATATTTAAGAAACTGTTCCTTAATTCAAGGTCACAACTACAACTCTGTGTCCTTGTAAGAGTTTTATAGGGTTCATACTTATGTTTAAGTCCTTGAGCCCTGTTGAGTTAGTTTTTGTCTGGTAAGAGGCAGGGCTCCAACTTCATTCCTGTGCAGTAAATATCTCATTGCCCCAACACCACTTGTTGAAAAAAATTATTCTTTCCCCCATTGAGCAGTCTTGACACCCTTGTTGAAAGTCAGTTGATCACACATGTAGGGTTTCTTTCTGGACTCTCAATTCTATTCCACTAATCTATGTGTCTATCCCATGCTAATATCAAACCATTTTCATTATTGTAGGTATAGCAGTAAGTTTGGATATTGGAAAGCATGAGTTTTCCAACTTTGTTCTTTTTTTTTTTTTAAAAAAAAAAAAAAGCTCTTTTGGACCACACACGTTTTAGGAACATCTTGTCCATTTTGATTATTTGTTTTTGAGAAAGAGTCTCACTTTGCAGTTCACGCTGACCTTGAACTCACTACGTAGTCCAGACTGTCTTCAGACTCATGGCAATCCTCCTGCCTCGGCCTTCCAAATGCTGGGATTACAGGTATGTGCCACCATGTCCAGTTTCATCTTGTCCACTTTCCTTTCCCTCTTGGTCTTCCTATTCCTCACCACCCATATATTATCCCTATATTTCTAGCAACCTGAATGGCAGTTCCAGATTTGGGCTTCAAACTGAAGGAGGAGTCAGGGATTGTGTGTCTTTGGACAAGTTACTTCATCTCTCTTTACAATAAGAATACCAACTCCTACTCTAAGAATCATGATTGTAAAGAATGGTGGGATTAAATACAATAATTTTCTTTTTGCAGTATTGCAGATTAAACGCAGGCCTTCACACTGAGCTACATCTCCAGTCCCTTTTTCACTTTTTATTTTCAGACAGGGTCTTGCTAAGTGGCTAAATTGCCCGTGTTGGCTCAAATTTGCAATCCTCTTGCCTCAGCCTCCGGGGAACTGGGATTATATGTGTCCACCACCATGCCTAGCCTAAGTGCAATACCACAAAGTTTAGGGAAGAGGCTGACTGTGGATTACTTGGTTAGTCAGTTCACCAGCTTGTGAACATGTTGTCACACCAACAATAACACGAATGACCATCTCTTTGGTGGCATTCGATCTATGGCAAACAGGAAACTAGGGGTTTGACCCGAGTGGTCTCATCCAATCCCCACAGCAACTCATCAGGTAGATGCTGTTATTATTTCCCATTTTACAGATGAAGAGTCTAACACTAAGGCACAGAGAAACTAAAGACCTTGGTTATAAAGAGCGAAGCTAAGATTTCAACCTTGGCAATTAAGTTACCCTCCAGAGGATGGTCCTGGGGGCTGTGGCAAGTGGACACCCTTCTCAGGGTTTGGGGGGGCACAGACAGGCGAGTTCTGGGCTGCTCCTAAGCACAAGGTGTCTTTTACCCACCACCTGGGATGCAGGCTGAGGTTGTGTCTCAGTCTGTTGTGTGCTGCTATAACAAACTACTCCACAGTGGGTACTTGATAAAGAAAAGAAATTTATTCCTTACAGTTCTGGAGGCTGGGAAGTCCAAGGTGGAGGAGGCCTGTTTCCTGTATTGTCCTGTGTCATGGGGGAAGAGCAAAGAGTGAACATATGAGAGAGAGAGGAGGGAAGGAGGCTGCACTCGTCCTTGTATCAGGAGCCACTCCTGTGTTAGGCCAGAGCCCTCGCAACCTCATTCTTGTAAAGTCCCACCTCTTGGCACTGTTGCATTGGACACTGAGTCACCGACACGTGAACTTTAGGGGACACACTCAGGTGGCAGGTGTGGGGGGCATCTCGGCAGGGCACCCCAAATTCTGCATCTCCCTCTCCCCTAAGCTCTTCAGGTGCATCTAGTACGAAGTGAGGAGCTGGGCTTCTCCTGCTCCTGACCCAATCCAGACCCTCTCCGAACCTCCCCAGACATCTGCGATTTCCTCGGCAGCCACTGCTCCTGTGTGGCTCGCCCCACAGAGGACAAGCAGGACAGCTGGCCCTACTGTGCTTCGTCAAGGGAGGGTCCCCTGTCCCCTGCACCCAGCCAGGCCCACCCCACTTCCTTCACCTCTGCACTTTCCCCGGTGCCCACTCTTCCCTCCAGCCCTCTGACCCTTCTCCCCGAGGCCCTGCTTCATTGATCAGAGCGTAGGAAAAGGAGTCTCAGAGGGCACCTTGGCCAGGTCCCCCAGACGTCAGCTATTCGCAAATGATGGTCGCTATTTTTGTCACATCTGCGTACTATCTGTCCTGTTATTTGCTTGCTCGGCTGATTTATTTTGGTGACACATCTGTTTTTACCTTAGGGAAATCTGATATCACTACCATGTGGATAAACTCTCTAATTATTCAGGAAGACCATAGAAAATATATTTAAAATAAGATGGACATGATTAGAGTGCTTGCCTTGCAAGCACAAGGGCCTGAGTTCGATCCTCGGCACCACAAAAAAAAAAAAAAAAAGATGGACAATGTCCATTCTTGTATCACCTGTGGTGTGGCTGCCGCACATGGGGATAAGAGATCAAGGCACCAACCCACTTCTCAGATGGAAATACTGAGGCCAGGAGCGGGGCAGGGTCTAAGCTGGACTGGGGATGGAGGTGGGGTCTGGGGGCCTCCCGCTTCTCTCTCTTCCTCCCCTGTTCTTCTCTTCCTCCCTGCTTCCTGCCCACCTTCTTTCCTGGATCTAATGTCTGTCCTTGCTGTCTCCTGCTGCTCCTTTTCTTCTTTCTCTCTCTATCTGCTTTCCTAGAACCTCCTGTTCCTCTCACTTCTACTTAAGTCATCCTCCAGCAGTTGGAGTCCAGCCCTTGAAGAGGAAGTCTGCAGATTACCATTTGGAGGCCAGGATAATTGTCCCCGTGGTAGTTTTCAGTCTCTTTCCCTTCCTAAGATTGCCTTTTCCTCCTCCTGAAACAGGGCTGGCAATCCCTGTATTAACTGCTTCCCTAGATGGGACACAAAGCCTGGGTGTGTCTTTACAGACCCTGGAAAACCCCCTGAAGGGTGTTACTAATCTGGGCTCCAGCCGACAGCCTTCTGCCAGCCCACTCCGCACCACTGCGCCAGCGAGTGTCCCTGCCCTGCTCGCCTGTCCCCCCTCCTCTGTGCCCAGCTGCCCTCTCTCTGCCACTTCCTCCTTCTGCCACATCCCACTCATGGTGCTCACTGAGTCACAAAACCCAGACCAACAAAGGGCTATGGCCTCAGGATTGCTGAAGAGCAGAGGTCAGGACGGGTCACAAAACTCAGTGAAGAAAAGTCCCCGCGTGTATCAAGGGCTGTCCCATAAATTTTCTCACTGTGTCCTCCCAGATTACTAAGCCAGATGGGGACTGTCGCTGCTGGCTTTGTGGAGACAGAGCGGGGCAGGACCAAAACAGTGAAACTCTCAGTTGGGCGCTTGGTATTTTCTGCTCCACAAAGAAGGGCAGTGAGACTGGGCACTTATTGGCCTCCTGGACTCTGGTCTCCCTCTGGGGACTTGCCTGCCGCTCCCCTTTTGCACATGCTGGTCCCGCTGGCCCTCGGCAGGAACCTCCTAAGTGTCTCGGGTGAAGCAGTAGTCCCAGAATCAATCCATCTCACATTCATTCTGCAAACACTCCCCACGGGACAGGTGATCTGCTTGGGACTCGGTAGAGGCAGAAATGAGACACTGACCTCAGGATATTCTGGTCAGGTGGGAGACAGAGACACCCTCCCGGTCATCAGCCAGGGGATGTGTTTCCCGGAAGCCCAGGAAACAGTGTAGGTCAAGCCCAACTTAGATTCGGATCCTCCGGAAGACGGTGATCCAAAGCCACCCCTCCGGGGACATATGTTTCCGGGCACTTCCCATGTCCACGGATCCTTCAGGTTCGGTCTGTTGAGAACACAAGAACACTGAGACCCAGCATGCGCCAGCATCCTGAGGGAGGCTACCAGCATCGCTTGCTCTGTGCCCAGTCTTGGCCTCTGCCGTTGTTTATACACACTCTTGGTCACATACCCGCCCCCCCCAGAAGCCTCCTAGGGTCTGACACATGACACATGCCTGATGAGTTTCATGAATGAACGAATGAATGAATGAATAAAGACAGGGAGAAGTCTACCCATCGGCAGCTGAAGAACCTGACGTTCAGAGAGGTGAGTGACTTAGCCAGGATCCCACAGGGCGCAAGCAGCAGAGCCAGGATCCCCATCGTTAGCCTCCAACTACACACCCAAAGCGTTGGCACTTGGCCCGGGAGCGAGCTGGCCCTTTCTCCGAGCTCTTTCTGGTGTAATCCCTCAAACCCTGACTCAGCTGGACAACAATTGGGCAACGACTTCCTCTTTTTTGATTCCAGGACTCTCAAGGAAGCCTAGAGGGGGAGGGAAACAGATCCACGCGAGTGTCTCCCTAGCTGCCCCTATAAAGGGGAGAGAGAGGGAGTTTGGGGTGCTTTGCAAGGAAGCGGCTCTGTCTTCCTGCACCCCAACTCTGAGCCCCCGAGCTGCTACCTCTCTCTTCAGGCCATGGCAGGACCTGTGACCACCGCAGTCAGCCTCCTGCTCCTGGCCCTGTTTGCTTGCTGCATCATGCCCACAGGTGAGACTTCCAGCCCCGGTCGGGGCTCTGAGCAGGGCAGGGCTGCAAGGGCTCGGCTGGGCTGGCACCACAGAGGGTGGGGGAGAAACCAGCCTCCAGCCTGGGGCAGCTCACGAGGGGACCTGGGTGTCTGGTGCAGGGGTGAGCACCATGCCCGAGGCCTGGAGCCCACACAGGCTGGGAGAGGACACAGCTCTCCTCTCTGTCCCCTTTCAGACTCCGTGGTCATCCCCTCTCCCTGCTGCATAAACTTTGTTTCCAAGAGAGTCCCCGAGAGCCGGGTGGTGAGGTACCAGATGTCCGACAGGAACGTCTGCCCCAAGGCAGGAGTGATGTGAGTATTTCTCCAGGGCAGGGCAGGGGACAGTGAGCCTCTGAGGCCAGCTCCGTGCAACCCTGCAAAAGGCACTTGACCTCTCTGAGCCTCCACTTTCTCAGCCACAAAACAAAGAGGAAGATTTCGATTCATCAGTCATTTCTGGGGCACTAAATACATACAAGATGCTGCTCTGCAGCATAAGACACCACTTTAACAAATCCCCTCAGCAATCCCACAGTGCAAGTATGATTGCTCCCATCCACATAGGGCAACTGAGGCTCAGAAAGGTGACCGGCTCATGGTCACACAGGTAGCCAGGTCTCTGGGCTTCTGATGATTTCAGAACTGCCTTTTACAGAAGGTAGCAGGGAGCTCGCTTTGTAAACACCAGCACGCTGTAGAGCAGTGATGGCGAACCTTTTAGAGACGAGTGTCCAAGTCGCAGTCCAAAACCCACTTGTTTATCACAAAGTGCCAGCACTGCAATTAAACCTGAATACTGAGGTTTGGGTTTGGAAACAGTAACTCATACATTAACATCTTCTGTCTTAAAGGCAAAACACAATAACGCGTGTGCCACACGCTGCTATAAAGCATTAGCATTTATCGTTAATTTTCTCCAAGTGGTGTGAGATTGGGTCCCCCCCAATTCAGAGCTGGCTTGGAGGGGGCACCCGTCCTTCCCTCCTGGCAGGACAATGCCACGCTGGCCATGCCACCATGCATAGTGTGGGCATTGGTAGCATCTTTTATTTGGAGGGGAGGCAGTCTGGGAGGGTTATTGCATTTTCTACTCTTCCCTGTGGACAGGGACTGTGTCCTCCTGTCATAGCCTGTGTGACAGAGAGGTCTCTGAATGAGGCCAGCACCTCCCACCCCATCATTCTTCCTCCCAACACTAAAACAGACACACACCAAGAGGATACAGCGTCAGGAACCGGCTAGGAGGCCAGGCTCCCCCCTGTGTCCCCATAAAGCCTCACTGTCCCAGGTCCCTGCCAGACCTCAGCAAGATCCTGCCCTCCTCCACAGCTTTACCACAAAGAGTGGCCGGAAGTTCTGTGGCGACCCCAAGCAGCCGTGGGTGCAGAGGTACGTGAGGAACTTGGACACCAAGCAAAAGCGGCCGTCCCCAGGCGTCCACGCAATGGGCAGCAAGGTCCTCCTACAAAGACACCGTGGTAACAGGACCACCATCTAATCACTGCCTGCCCTTCTGCCCTGCCTGTGGTTCCTTGGGGCCAGCGCAGTCAGAGGGAATGGGCAAGAGCTCCACTCTGAGCGGACGTCTGTGTCCTGCCTGTGAACATCCCAGGGAACAGGCTGCTCTGTGCCCAGGAGAGAGAAAGGGCAATGAGAGCCCCTTTGCCCTCCTCCCTGCGGCCATCAGAGCCCAGCCCTGTGCACGTCTGGCCTGCATCTAGGCCTGCAGCTGGCTCCTATGGCCTCTGGTGCTGTGTTGCGGTGGGCTGTCTGTCTGTCCTTTGGGGATGGTGACCCCTGTCCACAGCAGCAGCTCCCTGGCATGGTGGGGATGCCCCAGGGTGGTCCCACCTCCAGCACTTCAAGTAAATACAAACCCAGCCAGACGGGGGCACCTCTTTGCAGCATCCCCAGTCAGATGCTGGCCCTCCTTGGCTACCTCCCCAATTTTCAGGAACTTTTGTAAAGAAAAGGACATGGAGGACCCATGTGAGGGGCCGGCCTGGGTGGTTACCTCTCTGTGTGAAGGCAGGACTTTGGGGAGCTTTCTGCTTGCTGACAGGCTTGCTCCTGGCCAGACCTGCTCTGCTTGGATCCTGCGCTTTCCCCACATTGTTATTCGAGGAAGGTGGGTGGGAGCAGAGGGAGGAGAAAGACTCTGGGATTTGTCAAAAGTGTTGACACAGTAACTCTTCTCAAATAAGTAAAAAGTCATGTTTTCTTTGAAGGTTGTGTTTTGTCTGTTCACATCCCTTTTGGGAACGGGGTTGGGTGTGACCAATGGAAACCATGCTGCAGAAGGCGTCTAGGGCTACCTGTCCCTGGCTGGGGGGAAGGAAGGCACCTGAGCCGGGGGCACCTTGCCACAGGCTTGGCCTGCCCTTGAGAGTCCCAGCACAAGGCTTAAAAGGAAAATTCCAGGGCTGGTGGTATAGCTCACTGGTCAAGCACTTGCGTAGCATATGCTAAGGCCCTGGGTTTACTCCCTAGCACTGCAAAAATAAATAAAAGGAAAATTCCTCATACCAATTCAATTTAGTAAGTCTTATTTGACCAAATGAAGAAAAAACAATGACTTGCAAATCTAGTTGGTTTCAGAACCAAAGCAAATTCTGAGAATTTCAACAAACAATTTGATGTGATAGCATTTTTAGAAAAACAGAAGTGAGGTATAGAAAACAACTTCATTGAGCCAGGCCTGGTGGCGCATGCCTGTGAGCCTCGCATTTGGGAGGCTGAGGCAGGAAGAACTGCCATGAGTTTGAGGCGGGCCTGGATGACAAAGGGAGACCCTGTCTCAAAAAACAAAATAAAACAAAAAGAAAGAAAACAACTTAATTGGCTCCAGCTTAGTCAGTGAAGCAGCCCTTTGGATACAGCTTAACTATTCCATTGTTTACAATTCAATTAGTGTTGGCTACAGAGCACTTGCAACCACCCAAAGCTCAGTTACTGGGATGAAACTGTATCGCGTTGGTCTGTTGGGCCCAGAGCAGTTGCCAAACACAAATCCATCGGCTCCTATAAAATTTTATTTGACACAGGCCGAGTATCCCTCATCCAAAATGCTTTGGACTGGAAGCTGTTCAGATTTCAGAGTTTCTCAGGTCTTAGTATATTTGCTTAGTCTTTAACTTGTTGAACATCCTCAAGCCATCTCAAAATCCTAAATTTCATTGCATTTCAGAGTTTGGATTTTTGGATTAGGGATCCTCAACCTACACGAACTTTGCAAAACACATGTTATAAAACTGTATTCAGTTAAATTCTTATAAAATTCCAGTTGAGTATTTTATACACTGCACAAGGAGCTGTTACGGGCATGAGGAGGCTATAAAATGACAAGTGATGATCTCTGGCTTTTAAAGGATTGGAGAGAAATATAATTCACATTCCCAAGAATGGTGCAGACTTAATACCAACCCTGCTTCGTAAGCTGTGTGGCCTTATAAAAGAAAAAAGTTTTTCAAAAAATATTTTTTGAGACAGAGTCTCCCTAGGTAGTTCAGACTGGCCTCAATCTTGCAGCAATCCTCCAGCCTCAGCCTCCCAAATGCTGGGGTTACAGGTATGTACCGCCCCACCCAGTTTAAAGGAAAACTCTCTTCCTACACTCACGACATCTTTGAAATCAAATGTATGGAGTTTGTGCACCACGCGATTTTCAAATTCCCTGCGGAAATTGACTGGGTCTCGTACAGTTCAATGCAGCGCCATCCCTGTCTGGATTTGACAGGGTCCCCACAAAGAAAGGGCCCAAGAGACGGCCCCTGATTCCGACTCCAGTTACAAGTGTTGGGTGCCCAGAATATCCACACGTCTATCCATCTTGGCTACAAATCTGGGTGTCCCATGTCCCCCTCTCAGCTTTGAGCACTTGCTATAATGCCTCACAGAATTCAGGAAGATGTTTTCCTCAAGTTAACTGGCTTCTCTTAAGAATATGATCAAGGACATAGGAGAAGAGCCAGGCGAAGAGGTAGATAGGAAAATGTCCACAGACCTCTGCCCTCAGGCACTTCTGTCCCTGGGGGTCGGGGTGCACTGTCCTCCCCAGACACAAATGTTTCCACCAACCTGGAAGCTCTCCGCCCCGCCGCTGCTGCCATGTAGAGACTTTTACGGAGGCTTTATTGCATAGGCTTGATCAATTATTAACTCAATCCCTGCCCCACGCAGCACAGAGTCGATGGAGGTGGTGTGGAGGTTCTAATCACAGCCTTGTCCTGGAGCCATCCAGGAGCCACCAAGCACCACTGCATTCGAATAAAGACTCAGGGGCTCCAGGGGACTTGGGAGCTCATGTGAGACACTCCTGTCCCTCAGAAAATTACAAGGATTTTCTAGCTCTGTGTCAGAAAAACAAGAGTCAGAGACCAAATATGTATTTCTTATACCATGTTACACCTTGCATCATGGTGTTTAGATTCGCTAAGCCTCAGTTTCCCTCATTGGTAAATAGGGATAATAAGACATTTGAACTTCGTTTCGATTTTCCCTAGAAGCAGATCCTGAAGCAAAGATGTGAATGCCTCTTGGGAGGACCAGGGAACAACAGCAGGAAAATGGGGAGGGATACAAGACAGGGGAGGCAGCTGGAGCTACCAGAGGGCAGGCAGAGCTCAGCCCTGGGGAGGTTTGGAGAGACCCACGCCATCGGTCTTTGCTGGCTGGGGGACTGGGTGGTCTCCTGGCAAGTGGGGACCTTCCATGGAGCTGGGCATGGTGGTGCACACCTAGAATCCCAGCACTCTGGGAGGGTGAGGCAGGAACATTGCAAGTTCAAAGTGAGACTCTGTCTCAAACTTTTTTGGGGGGGCGGTGTGCTGGGGATTGAACCCAGGGCCTGGCACTTGCTAGACAAGCACTCTAACACTGAGCTAAATCCCCAAGCCCTGTGTCTCAAAATTAAAAAAAAAAATTTAAAAAGGACTACTCAGTAGTTATAAAACTAAAAGACCCCAGCTGGTTTCCTAATTGAAAGCAGTCTAAAACTTGGAGAAAGGGTACACCTGCTGAGCAGTTAAACCCAAAATGGAAAGGCCCCTTCTCAGCGATCCTTGCCACACCTGCTGCAGTAAAGGTGGCAGAGAGAGATAATTGCATTCATCTTTCAAGAATAAAGCCAATTCCACCTGAGCTGTCTGAAGAACAAGATCATCCGCGAGGAGAAAGCTGCTCGTTTGAGCCTCTGGAAGACTTGAGATTCCTCTTCAAAAAGCAAGACACCAGTGCTGCTACAAGAAGAGTAGAAATCTGACCTGCTCCTCATATTCGGGCTAATAACAAAGCTCAGTGGTCACTAACTCTTATTGTTTCCTGACAGGTTTTCTTTTCTCCAACCCAGCCAGCGAGCCCCAGCACCCCAAGGTAGTTGGAGAGCACACGATCCCCAGTAGGTGGGTCTACAGCCCCTTCCAGTTTGAAGAAGCTATAAAAGGCAGAGACCTCCACTCCCTCAACACTCCATAGAGAATTATGGGGATTTGTGTGTCTCCAGGGGAAATGAGGTAGGAGAGAAGGGCGTGGCTAAAGCTGGCTGGGAAATAGATGCACAGAAGAGTTCCCAAAGCCCTACATGTAGACTTCTTGTGAGAATAGCCTAGACCTGACATCAGCCTGAGGCGTGAGATCCCAGCACTGCCTTTCAGGACCCGGATGTAGACATTCTCTTGGATCTCCTTGAGATTTAGACAGCATAAAATAAAGGAAGCCATAATAAGCTGGTGCTGTCATATCTTTCCACGATAGCCTGTACCACATCTCTCAGATGCGATACATATTTTTTTTTCTACTTTTTTCTTTGTTCGGCTCAAGCTCATTCTACAGAGCCAGTTTCTCTCTCAATCTCCATTTTGCCTTTTAAATAAACTTCATCACCACTTTTTAGAAAGTGTCTGTCTAAAACACAGACAATGGCCAAACTGTACTGGATGGAACTCCAACCACAAGTTCTGCGGCATTCAGCCCAGAATGGTCCGTCTTTGCCCAGTAACCGCCAGCTCCCTTCCGTCAGTCCCCAGCTTTTCCAACTCAGAAGCTGCCGGAGGAAGCCACATGCACTGCCAAGCCAAGCACATAAGATGCTTGCTTCTAATTAACCTGCCTCCAGCTTCCCCATGGCAACCGAGTTCATCAAGGCAGGCCGAGCCTCCCCGCCCCACCCCATGCCCCAGGAAACGGTCCTCCACCAGCTCCAGCAAGCTCTCAAAGACCAATGGCTGTTTTCACTCGAGTCATCTTCAGTTATGGCCACAGGGAAGTTGTAGAGTCTGGCTGCAGTCAGGGATCCCCAGATGACTGAAGCAGATGGTGGTGTCCCGGGTAGAGAAAGGGGCACCTCTGAGAGTTTGGAGAAGCTGGTATTCATTGCGCAACCAGCCCGGAGTGGGCTCTTTGAAGGACGACCTGGTAGCATCTGTTAAAATGCTGACCACACACAACAAAGGACCCTGCGCTTCCACTTCTGGAGAGCAGCCAGGTGCAGTTACTGCTGCTTGATCCACAGAAACTGGCGACAACCTAATTGTCCATTTGCAGGGGATGCAGTCAAGATATATTTTAAGAAAAAATAAAAGATGCACAAGAGTGATGAGTCTATTTGTGCAAAAAAAAATAGATGTGATTAGCAACTTGCTGGACAATCTTTCTACTGTGGTTGTCTGTGGCAACTCGAGACTGGAGGCCAGGGATGGAGGAGATACTTGTATTATGCTTTCCTGGGAGGCATGCACTTTCTGCTACATGCATTTATCGATTTTATCATAAAACTAATGTACTGGACCTGTCAGCATGGTCCCAGCTCCTGAAATAACCTGTCTCAGCATAAAGGACTGACTGTAAGGCGGCATGAGACAGAAAAAAGATCCAAGATTGTACAGAGTGCCAGTGACTGGGCACTTCCTGGTAGAAACACGGACCTGGGCAGCAGCAAGACCAGTTGGATCCCCAAAATTTGTGTCAGAAAGAGAGGTGTATTTAAGCTGGGTGTGGTAGTGCATGCCTGTAATCCCAGTGCTCTGGGAGGCTGAGGCTGGAGGATTGCAAGTTTCAGGCTAGCCTGGGAAACTTAGCAAGACTGTGTCAAAATTTAAAAAAAAAAATTTTTTTTTTAATGTTCTGGGACTGTAGTTCAGTGCAAAGGCCCTGGGTTCACGTGCCTGGCTTATTCAAAGAGTCTGGCACATCCCCAGAAGGGTCTAGATGTAAAGTCCCACAAACTACCCTAATAGTTTTGTCTATTCATAGTTTTCTAGGAAGCCATGCAGGAAAACACTGATTTAAAAGACTTAACTGAAGAAATTAAAACCCTAATGGGGCTAGGGGTTTAGCACAGTGGTCAAAGTTCTTGCCTGGCAAGCAAAAGGCACCAAGTTCGATCACCAGCACCAAAAAACAACAACAACAAAAAACCTAACAAAGGATATGAAGAGAATCTACACAAATGGAGAGATACAGTGTCTTGAATGGGATGACAATACAATGATGTGCTCAAATTTCTCCAAAATTAATCTATAGAGTCAGTGTAATCCCAGTAAGAATTGAAGTTGGATTTTTAAAATAACCCAATAAATTTATTCTGAAGTTAAAAAAACAACAACAATAACAAAAAAAACCGGACGTAGGTTACTCTGGTGGCTCTCCAGCCAAGATGGCTGCAGTCACATCCAGCTGAATCCAGGTCTCCTCTGTTTGCAGATGCCAACACCATCTTCATTGCTGCACTAGGGGGCTCGGCTATGTCAGACCAGAGGTGCCCGTGAATCAGCAGCCCCAAGGCCTCCTCGCTGAGCATGCGCTTTACACCATCTGCAGTACTTCCGCGCTACCTAATCGGCCCGGATGGTGGCCTGCTCTCACGGGTCGCTTCCCTCTCTGCTGATGTCCCTGCACCCCCTAAATTAACTGTATCCTCCAGAACCTTTGTCTCAAGGTCTGCTTCTAGAAGAACCCAAATCAAGTCTACTGGTTTCAATGACAATAAATAAACGGATAGAAGGGGGGAAAAGGGGGTGAGGGGAGAGGAACGGGACTTGAGCTCAGGAATCAGGCAGATGTAGATTTGATCCCAGCACCACTCATTTCTGGCTATGCTAGAGGAAGTTTTTTTTTTTTTTTGACTTCTCAGACCTCAGTTTCCACATGGCTGTAATAGAATTATCAATTTTATGGATCCATGCTGAGGACTAAAAAAGGTATTAATGCGTGAGACTGGGTTCAGTCCATAGCCAAGTTAGGCCCAAATTGGTCTGAGTTTGGGAGAGTCCCCTCTCCCTTAGCAGAACCTGTTATATGACTCAGGAAACGCAAATTGAAGCTCTGTAGTAGTAACACAGCCGGTGAATCAAAAGGCACCACTGTAACCCAGCAGGAGGAACTGAAAGAGACCAAAGCAAATCCTCGAGCCCAAGCAGCGGGAGGTGGAAGGGAAACACAGAGGTGGAAGGGAAACACAGAGCAATAGTTCTCGACCCTGCCTGGGCTTCAGCATCCCTTGTGAATCTTTAAGAATGCAGGTGAGTGCGCCTAGGCCCATAGCTGGTAACATGAACTCCCTGAAGATGGGGCCCAGAAATCCACCTTTCAAGAGTTTCCCAGATGACCGTGAGACCGAGCAGGGTGGAGGACTCTGTCTTCTACACGGTAGACAAGGGGCTGTGCAGAGCAGAGAGACTTTGGACCTCAGCTGGCCGAAGGGGCCCAGTTGGTGGGTTGGCGGGTGACTCTGGAACCCTTGCCCGGGATCTGTGGCACTTGCGAGCTGAGATCTGGTCCTCATCACCTCTTCCAGGGGGCAGAGAAGCTGCGCGATAAAGGCAAGGATGCCATAAAGCCATACCTGTGCCAAGCCTTTGAACTTTCCTTAGCTTTCACCTGCTTCCTCTTTCCTCTTCTGTCCTCTCTCTGCCCTGGTTTTCTGTCCTCTCTCAACCAGCCAGCCACCCTGCTGGGGACACCAAGGCTCCATCCAACTATTTAGTGATGATCCTTTTAGATGGTCATCGACCATAGGATTGCTGCCTAGGACGCCCCAGCCATGAGCTCCCAGAAGAAGCAGCCTCTCTACTTTCTCTTCCCCCATCCCCACCTCTTTCTGGGAAATGGATGCTTCTGGGAGATGTCTCTGAGATTAATCTTATTAGGCTGAGCAAGATGTTTTGCTGCTGGGGCTGCTGACATTCTATCTGGGCACTGGGTCTCAAGTCTTGCAAAACTAAGGATTCCAGAGAACTCCATGGCCTTGCTTGTTTGGGTTGAATATCTTTATCCAAAAGGTGGTTATATAACTTCCCAAAATTAGAGGCTTGTCTATTTCCAGGGAGCCCTTCAGAATGCATGGAAATTTCTTCCTGAGAAAGCTGGATACCCACATCTTCCAACCTATTTGGCTTGAGACCCTGGCAGGCTTTAGGGGAATTTGTTTTAGTACTGACCACTATGGTTTGGATAAGTGTCCCTTCAAGCTCCAATGTAAA